>BMAW01047005.1:1650575-1726852 GCA_019974015.1 Nephila pilipes | reverse complement strand
TTCCTTTCGATTGTCCTCAAGGACATTTCTAAGACTTTGCTAGAATCTTAATTGTTCAATTTATATTTTTATGTAAAGCAAAGCTACTGTACAATGAGGTGCAGAGAATCAGCTAGAATGGGAGAGGGAAAACAATTCGAAGGTATGGAGAAGAGGGATCTGCAGCAGGAATAATAGATTGGAGGTTAGATTATTAAAAGAAAAAAGGGAAATCTGGATAGAAGGCTGGAGGAAATAGGGGACATCAAACGAGTAGTAATATAAGATGCGCTTCAGTTAGTAGATTAATCGTTGTGTTCATGAGAATATAAGAATATAAAGTCAATTTTTCTTGTATTCCCGTGCTTTGATTAGTCATTGAATCTCGTTGGCTTAGGGCTGAAGCATCGAAACCGGAGCATCACAAAACAAATGCAAATATGAAAATTTTAAAAAACACACACTTTATTTCGGCCTTCGATCTACGCTTCAAAAACTCCCGATCTAAGACCCATGTTAAATTTCAATGAAAATAGAAACAAATACCAACAGGGGCAGGATAAAAATGCTTAGCAATGCAGTCGAGTTCTATTACAGGGCGTAAACACTTGAAGCTCCTTAAAGTCATCGACGACTCTAAATGGAAAGTAACCGAAGAGAAATTCACAAGTGCGTGAGTGTATTTTGAAGTGTGGATGAATCGTAGGATGCACACAGCCACTCGACCATCAGAAATTTTTTCTCATTCCATACAAGCAGATGTACAAAATGACGATGCAAACACTACTTTAAAGATCGTTTTCACTTCTCGGTTTTCTCCTCTGCATTTAAGTCATGAATAAAAAATTTGATATTCTAAAGGTAAAGATACTTCTAAATGAAGTAAATGGTATGACAATGATTTTTATTATCCCCGTACAATTTTCAAGTGAAGTATCGATCCATATAAAATCGTTTTTATACAGCGGTGCAAATGTTGAGCTGTGATTGTTTATTTACGTTGCACTGAGAAACAACACGAACGCTATATGCGAGGGACATCATAATTTTGAACCCGGTCAAAGTGACGAGGAAGACACCTGTGCTGTCGCTTCCCTCTTCAAACATCTACACCACGCCATTGGGAGGTCTTCGGTCCTCGACCAGATTCAAAGTGATCAGCCTCTATTTATTGGACAAAATGTCTGGTCCGGCAGGAGTCCCTTATTGGTAGGTACTGCTGTTTAAACATGCCAAATAATCCATTGTTAAATATTTTGTAATGCCCACTGATTATTACTTTTTTCCATTACTAAGCTTGATTACTTAACACAAAAATATACAATCAACAGAAAGGAGAGTCGAGTCCAATTATGATGCTTAAGAATTTATAATTTCACTTTGATGGATATTTAAAGTTCAGGAGTTAATCTTGCTTTTTCTGTAAGTTAATGGAGAACGATAGAAATTTATTCTAAAATTCTCGAACTCACAACTCTATAATGATTGATTTCAACACAAAACCCAATAGGAGTGAACTGACCCCATACCCTTTACATTCCGAAAGGAGGTGAAATAACTAAAAATAGACTCCCCGCCCTCTTAATCTATCCCACCAAAAGAAGAAAAAACTCAGACCCCCCCCCCCCCTTTTTTTTTATTCGCACAAAATGTGGGAAAAAAAAAAAAAAAAAAAAAAAAAAAAAAACGGGAAAGACACTCGCATAGGAAAAAAAAGCAGATACCAACATTCCAGCCACCAGACACAACAACGGTGGTACCACTTAAGTGCTAGCAAAAGTGCCGACACCCCTCAACAGCACCCAGGCGTTTTAAATCCCTGCTGGTACATGAGTCATCCAGGGGTAGATTCCCGGGTCACGAGAGAAAAAGCTTTATTTGAGTCCCGAACCCCCTAAATCTCCCCCAACGCTTCATTGTGGGCCGTCGTCCCCTAAGAGCACCCGTGACTCACTACCGAGATAGAAACCTCCCAACTGCTTATTGTTATTAATAATGACATTTACATGGCAAGTGGAAGAGTACTGGCTTGATGCTCAACGGGAATCGGTCCATTAGAGTAAAAATAAGCATAGCCCTATATATATTGCATAGCAATACAGTACCATTAATAGTAATTGTCATAAATATCAAATGGTTGGATATACATGCTTTTGAAATACGCCCAAAATTGTGGCCCATTATATCTTCAGTTGATATTAATAATTTAGAGTAACTGCAGGATACAACAAAGAAAATTACCTTTTTCAAAGGACGGGGGGGAGGATGTTTTTGTACTCAATGTCTATTATCCATCGAAGACAGCGTATATTGTTTAGTGTTTAACGTGATAGGATATATAGTCGTCTGAATGGAAACGAAGATAGAAATAAATTGCATTTATTTTATAATTATTTTTTAAAGCACGTTGTTCAGAATTCGGAATATTTTTCCAGACATTAAAGTGCCTCAATATTAATACAAAAATAAGCGGATAGAAAATATTTGTTTATCGTAAAGCGTCTTAATTGTTCCGATTTCAGGTCATAGAATGGTAGATTTACGCGAACCATTAATTCTACAGTACATCCTTTATGTGTTCTAGTTAAATTAACACATTCACGGACAATTTGAAAATGTTCCTTTTTTAAATCACTTTTTAGTTGTGATAAGTGTCCTGATAGGACACTTATTTCATACATTTAAACATAATATTGTGACTACTCAAGCCGTCATTTATTTATTAAGGGAAATAATGACGACGGTCCCTACCGTCAGTAACTACGGATGGGATAAATATTTGACAGCTATAAACCGCACAGTCCATAAATGCATTAAATGTCTCATAAGCAAGTTATATACCATTCTAAAAACCATGTTCTCGAACGAACTACAAAATATCACAAAATTATTACTATAAAATGCGAGACAAAATTCGTTTAAAAATAAAACTGACATGTTTTATTTTGAACATCACACCACCTAAAACTGCTCCAGTAACTTTAAACCTATGCACTGTCGGGGAAAGAAAAAAAAATTCAAGTCTACCACAAAAACCAACAACTGCAGCGTACATTAATTTACCTGAAGTGGTTCAAGGTTCTCGCGGACAAGATAAAAGTGTAATTTAAATCTAAATAATCATTGTTCCTTTTTCAAAACGAGATCTTGACAGACCATTCCTTTCCCCTTCCCCACATAAAAGCAGTTCTTCAAATCTTTCCTAATTCATCTAGTTATTCATTTTACTAACCCCCCTCCCCCCATTCAATTCACATTCCTCATAATCGGTCCAATGGCTAGACACGATAATTGTTAATGGACCTTCAGAAAGAGTATTTATTAAGTATTAAAAAAAAAGTGCCTGTGTAATTACACACAGAGAAAAAAAAGCGTACCTTGAAAATGCTTTAATTCTTACTTTCATTCTTTGAAAGTAATACAATTTCCTCTTTCACTTTCATTTCTTTCTTATTCATTAAGTCGAGCTCTTTTTAGTATTCATATCCCGCGTTGCACTCACTTGCGGACGTAATCGGATATGACATGAATGAAATGTCAAATCACTCATTAGCATCAGTAAATTACATCCAAAAAAGTTAAATATCAAGCGATACAATACAAACATGTATTTATTACCATAACACTGCCGACAACATTTTATGTAAATACAGAAATAAAATGCCGATACAATAATCCAATAGAAATGAACAAATGGTATCGATTCTGAAATTTCATACATACATTGAAATATAATAATAATGCCAAAAAAAAAAAAATCATATCTAATTGTGATACTCAAGTTATTATTTTGATACACATTTCTTATCTAAATAGTTCTGGCATACGTAATTTTCATTATATTTTTTTTTCCCGAGAATATTTTCTTAAAAAGTTATGAATGCTAAATATTCACTATTAAACTTTTTTTTTTATGTCTATGTAATAAGATCAGCCTGAGTGTGGAAACATAAATACGAATCATGTATATGATAAATAAATAAATGAAATTAGAGATTAATAACATTGTTTTGTCTTGGAACCATACGCAATACTAATAAAATAACTGGGCCCAATAATAAACATACCAATAGATCATACAGAGTAGCTATCTTTATAACCAAGTACACATAGGTATCATAAAGGTAAAATAATGAAATTTAAGTTCGGCATAGAGGTGAAACAATAATTCTGAAATAATGCAACGACATAATTTTATGCTCTCCAACAGAAAATTGTTCAAAAAAATTTTTTCTTCTCAACAAATGTATCGGTAATTTAAATGTATCGATGTTTTAGTTAGATATAGCATTCTTAAGCATTTTTAGTAAAATTATTGATCTAATAATTTATATTACTAAAATATACTTTAAATTGCCTTTCAATTTAATTTCGTTAAAATGTTTCTATACTTTTTCTCACATTCATTCTATCCCGGATATAAGGATTTTTTCCTTTGCATCCCAATTAGTCTGTAAAATAGCCATTGCAGCAAGTATTTGATATACGTATTAAACACACACATACATTTTACGACTCTTTCAATGACTGTTAGGCATCACATTGAATGAAATTCTTGACTTTTGAGAATGATGACATGTAACAACCGAGTAATACAAAGAAATTCGAAGCTATAATTGCTTCCTATAATCCTATTATGACAACAAACAACTATTAAGCCAAACGTTAATTGCTTAACAATACCGCTTGTCATCCATACATAAAAAAGAAATACATTTTACTTCCTCATCATTTCTCACAATCGTTAAAATCCACCAACACGTCGTGAACTGGTCGTGACCTCGCGATGAACTCCTCCCAACCACGATGGATGTCTTAACGAATTTCATCATCGCGTTTCATCGGTTATTCTATAATTAATTAGGTAAAAATAATTATCTCCTTCACATACAATACGAATATTCTCTTGAGGATGGTGAAAATTAGTTCTTCCACGAAATGTTGTCAAACTTACAACTCGCACACAACAAGAAAAAATAAATAAATAAATAAAAATGGCGGAGGTCTTTGAACTGAAACTGGAATTCGAAGCTTTCTTCGTTTTATTCCTTTTCAAACCGTCGATTTTGACGTGTTGATGTCATTTTCTCTACTTGCATAAATAATTGAACATAATCCAAACAAAATAAGTAAAACTAAGTTTTTTTGAGAAAAGCGTGTCTCATCTTTCCAATGTCTGGCGGTGGGTTAATTCGATGCTTTCATCTGGTATCAAATGTAAGTTATTTTAAGCGATGCATTAGATTTCTTAGGAAGACTAGCGCACATAAAAATCAAAAATTCTATTCAGAAAATAGACGTAAAGGTAATAGAAAGAAAATTGGAGGGAGACATTTCCTGAAGAACCAGACGCCAAAATTGAAAAAGACTTCAAAAGGAAATTTTGAAACGATTTACTCTTTCAGATATTCATATTCCATTTACATAATTTGATTGGTTCCTTTTTCCCCAATCAAAATTCGCCTGTTTTACAAAATACGCATAAAAAAATTAATAAAATAAAGATTGTTTGATTCTTAAAACTACAAATTACCCACGACAAATACAAGGGGGGAAAGCAGTTAAATGGCGTTCAAATATTTTTAATGAATTACTTATACATACATCAAACACAATTTAGAAATGATTTCCATACTATTATTGAACAAATAATCGACCTAATTCAACCTTATTCATACTGACACAATTTGTACCCGGTAATATAGATTCTTTATCAATTCTTTATATTTTAACTGCTACATTCAATTTGATTCGTCAATAAACATAAGCATTATTTTGAAACAAATCAATCTCAATAGTGCGATTACATATCCATAACTGGTAATAGGTGTTTATTTGAAATCCTTTTTTTAAAAAAATATTATACAGTACGAGAATCAAATGTTTGGAATTCAGCCGATCATAAATTTACTCGAGATTTTAATCGACATTTCAAGAGTTGTACTAGTATTTTTCAAAATAATAATAATAATCATAAATCGTCATTTTCAATAACAATTGAAAATTCGCACTTCAACAACAATTTTTTTCATAGCTGATGGATGTATCTAAAAGTTCTGCCCACGAATTTCAATGATAAAGAACAGTATTTTGCAAGCATTTTATTGTCATCTGCTTTTAATTTATCATTTATCATCTACTTTAATTTACTAGATTTTATTTATTGTAGCACGTGTGATCGTCTGCTGTTACTAATTTTTCTCTACAGAGTCAATGTCATTCTTATTTATATAAATACGAGAACATCTGTATTCGAAATATTACCAAAATGTCTATCTCGTTTGAGTCTCGTCTCATATTTATTTGGTTCTCTTACAATTTATATTAGCATTATCCAGTCGTTTCCTCTTTTATGTTTCACAACACATTTTAATGAAATTCTTTCATTCCGTAAGTGGAACAAAATGGTCAAAAGTTTACATAAAAATGAAGTATAAATGAATAGGCATTTTTTTTATTTCATTCGATATACAGTAGTGAAACAAAATACAGCCCAAGGCTAAATAAATGTCATAAAGAAAACAGAGCACCAACAATTTACAGAGTCAACGATGGGAAAAAAAGAAAATAGAGGGGAGAATGTATAGCTTCATTTAAATAAAAGAAATATTCCAGCCATTCCACGCCAATAAAATAAGCAATTTGGAGGTCTTCTTCCAATATCGGCCAATGTCGTAAAATGTTTTTCTTTTATTTGCGCAAACCGTTGACAAGCCACTTAGAAAAAAGACCGACAGGGGGAAAAAAGCAAAAAAAAAACAAAAATGAAAACAATGAATCTAACTAAAGCCTTATGTATATCCTCTGTTGCATGACCATGTTTATTATTTAGCACAATTACAGATATAATAATTCAAGACTTCAGGAGCGGGCAATTCAGAAATAATTGAAGTATTAGACATGTTACAATCTTCGGTCCAAGAAAGAAGGTTGTAATCCTCACCGTAAGCCGTATTGTAAATAATCTAATTTGTAACTTGTTCTCCAGAAGGATTTAGGACTTATCTTCCGACCCACATGGAGAGGGGGAAAAGAAACAGTTATCGAAACTGGTTGAACCAATGAATCGACTAATCAGATTAATACAGCGATTACTAAGGGAAAAAAGGGACAGGAAAATGATCCAAAGATAAGGTTGCATTAGTTTATCTTAAGTGTGTCGCAGTTTTACTAAAAGGAAGGGGGAAAAATAGTTCGTAGAATAAATTTAAGAAGCTAATTAGTTAAATTCCAATCGACATGAACACGGCTCTTGCTGGTTTTGATTAATTCCAGAAGAAACTTAATTAGATTTGTTTTACTGACTAATTGGTTACACAAGGAAAACAAAGCTTTATTTGAGAAGAAAAATAAAATAAAATGCTTAGATAATTCCTCATGATTACAAATTTTCATTTTTTTAGGGGGGGGGGGGAGGGCGAAATGAGAGCGCGGCAGTACACTCGCATTAAATAAGAAAATCGTGAAAGAATCATTACAATAATATTTACGCAATTTTTATCCATAAGAATATTTCAAACTGACACACCAGATCGTCAGAACATAAATGGCAGTCCAGGGCACGTTGTACTTCACTTGCGTAAAAATCGATTTTTTTTTTTTTTTAACTTAAGAGTGCCGAAATTTTGCGACATTAGATATCATTTCAATATAAACATAATTCAATTATATGACATACCGTGAGATTTCACAGGAAAAATCCAAAACAATACAGCAAAGGGCCTTTTTGGAAGATACTTATTGTAAAGCCCTGCAGGTGAAGGGTGAGAAAGATTTTATTTACTTAATGCCAAAACACAGTTACACAACATAATATAGGAAGTGGTCTTCGTAAATCTGGATCACGGCGAAATAACCAACGCACCAAGAAATACATCACATTAAAAGTAGAAGCTTAAAAGCCAAATTTAATGTGGACACGTGCAGCCTGACAACCTTTGACTAAATCGAAATCTGAAATACAGTGTTTGGGTTATTGCGACAAGGCGAAAACCAAAATATCCCAAACAGAGGAAAGTTTCTGAGACGCTTCATAAACAATATTAAATATACTTGAACAGTGCGGTTTCAGACGACGTAAGCGAATTCCAAGTGGAGAAAGATAAAACTACTCTAGTTAAGGGTACACATTTTGTTACGAATAGCCCAAAGAAAAAAGACAATTGAAAGTGTTCAAACCAAATGATATTAACCGTATAACATTGAACAATATTAAAATGAAAATTGTATTAAAGAAACAATGACAAAACGAATATATTTTAAAACTGGGTGCGAAATGATCATACTGCAACAATCTAGCTATTGAAATTCGTAAAATCCAGTTGAATCTGATTAATTTACGCTTCTTAAAAAATAACAATCACAAATTTACTGGACTCGGAGATAAAAGAAATACCCCTCTGAACATTGGCCTTTTCTTTTAGTCAATTCGAGAGCTCTTTTGATGCATGCGTACATGTGACAAAGGGTGCCAAATCCACAACCAGATTACAGTTTCATGCGTTCCAAATAAGCACGAATGATTGTTTTACAGCTGAATTTACAGTAATAAGTAAAGAGACAATTAACAACGCATAATGGTCTCCAAGTAATTTGCGCAAAAAGACTTTTTTTTTTTAATGGAAATATTTCCTTCCTTGAAGTATACTATTTTTGGGTTCGGTTGAGCAAGCGTCGCCTTGAAAACAAGCAATGAAGACACATATCACGAAGAACCGAAATAAAAGCTTCATATTATTTCTTGTATTACAGAAATAAAATACTTCATATTCATTCTTGAGTTTTAAAAAATGGCAGCTGGTACCCTTAACAAAATATGGATCTTCAAGGCTGAATTCTTTTTTTATTATTATTTTATTTTAAAGAAATGGAAGACATAAAATTGAAAACAATGAAAACCTTTTGATTGGAACACTCGAAGACAATTACAGAAGTATCTGGAAATGAAAAGGAAAAGGTCAATTCACCAACATCACAACTCGCACAAAATGCATATTCACTTTGGAACATTTCCTGAAACGAAAAGCATTATATCCACAACACAGCACAACACAACTCTACGTATACCTTCATCATATTTACAGTTTCAAAGGTCCGTGTATGAACAATACATCATCACCGCCCTCCTCCCTTAAGAGATACATATAAATATAAAAAAAAAAAAAAATACAAAAAAGGAGGACTCGTTTGACCAGCAGGAAGGAGGAAGTGGCTAAAATGACCACTGAGCACACAAGGTCATTATTATTTAACACTGGATGCCACAAAAGATAAGGCGTTATCTTTGTCGGCATGTAGGTTGATAATAGCGTGCCACTGAGATATAACTATAGCAATTACATGTCGGGGATGGATCTTCGTGGACTACTTGCCTATGCAAACGACGTTCTTTTAAATGGCAGGTGATACATGCTAATTATTGGATTGTTTGTTCCTGTCGCACAGGTGTGTGTCAGGTGATTGAGAAATGAGTTGTAATAATAGTAATAATTCCGACTGTCCGGTTTATGTGCTAGTTAACGTACAAATGAGTCTTCCGAAATGATGCTTAGCTGGTTGATACATACTTCCTGTTTCTTATCTATTCTTGTATTATCTTTGGTTCTTCAATCTTTTTATTACCATGTTGGAGAAATTCAAACATTATACAATACTCTTTTTTTTATTAATCGCATCATTTTGTTTATTGTTATTATTATTCGCATCGTTGGGGGGGGGGGGGCATATCAAACATTCAATATATTCAAATATTATCACAGTTTATATGTAAAAGTGGATTTAAACAAAAATCATAAGAAATGAATTAAAATATAGATTTTTTTTTAAAAGTAAAGCCTCCATTTTTTGAATTGTGGCTTTCATAACTTGCCTTCATTTTATTAGCACAAGTTTAGGGGATAAAACGCACAAAACCGATTTAGTATTTATCTGAATTTCTATAACTTTTTTTTTTAAAAAAAAAAAATATGTGCTAACATGTCGTTTTGAGAAAATTGTGTCCACAAAAATTCGTGGGCATAAAATAAAGGATACACACGGTTAGGTTCAAAAGAGATTGACATAATATATTATGATTATAATAATTATATTTAGTTTGCTTAAAGTAAATTTACATTGCTAGATATATTTAATTTAATGTTATCGTCTGCTTTAACTTTTATATCCGCACAGAATATTATCGTCCGCTTTAATGGCTTATCATTTGCTCTTGATTTAATATTTAATTTAATAATCGATTTTAATGGCAGAATCGTCAGTTTTTATTCTTTTTGTTACTAACACTGGCGTCATTTTTGTGCATCAGAATGTTTTGCTAATGGAAAAAAAATGCAATAGGAATTTGATGAACTTCGGTATTAGTAGGTTCTGTCTGGAGCCTGGAAGTACGCTTACTTCACACGCTAACCTATTATTACTTCTGAATAATTCTGCTTTTTCAAGAATTTAACAGATAAAAAAAAAAAAAAAAAAACCCGCTAGTGCATGGTAAAATAAATTTAACAAAGCTAATTTCATCACTTTTTTAATTGTTCTATTCATTCCATTATAAGAATTATTCGAATAAAAATACAGAAATGTTTCTTCAAATGTAATAAGATTTGAAACTACAAGTCAGACTCCTTCGAGTTTAGAACAAGAATCGTCACGCGTGTAAACTATTTTAAATATTTATTTCACGCAACAAATACCTTTTCACAATTGTTAGCAATAAAAGCGTTACCACAAGCGTGTTTTAAAACTCAGCGCGTGTGCATTTAAGAAAAATGCATTAAAGCTTGTACGGATATGACATCTTCCAAATCTAAAATTTAGAAAGGAATAATTCGATCTTCCCATTTTTGCTGCTAGTTAGCTGAATAAATCATACCAAGATCTTTGAGCTAGTTCTAATTTATTTTAAAAAAGTTTTAAGAAGTATAAAGAAATGAGGTTTTCCCACAAAAGCAAAAAAAAATCAAAACACAAAACAACGGAGGCATATGTATCATACACAATCATTAACCATGGAAAAATACTAGATTATTTTCATAATAATCCGGGGTATTAGGCAATCAAGATACAATTTATTTGTTGTTTGTCGATCCAAGTTTCAAAAATCGAAAGTAATTGTTATGGGGGGAAAAAAAGGTAAGCGATTTAAAAATGAGAAGAAAAAAAATTACATATATCGAAATCTACATTTAAAACAGCCAATTATAAAATAGTTCTGAACCAGAAAGTCAAAGCCGTTTCGTAACAGCAGTGAATGAATTAGTACATTTATAATACTTTTTAGTTTGGTTTCTTATGGGCAAGAAAATGGGTAGTATTATTCACTTGAGAACAATTTAAGGGGCAATCTACACACATTTGCGAAAGAGTTTATTATTTATCAAGGTCGTTCTGAGAAACAACACGGGGTGAACTATTGGTGACTGAGGTTGTAATTTTGAACTAGTACTCCCTTTCCAAAATTCCACACCACGCCAACGGGAGGGCTTGAGATCTCGATCACATTTAACATGCACCAGCCCCACTAAACAGCGGGTCTTTTGTCGTTCCAGAACTCGAGACCACGGCTCGACGTAAACAACGCCGGCCGCGGGTGCGTGACCACGACCATTACGCTTTAGTTTAGTTTTCATTAACGTCACATTAGAAGTAACATGGGGGCTATTGGCGACTGACCTCGTAATTTTGAACCTCAGTCAAGTGACGAGGATGACATCTGAGCTGGCATCTTCCTCTCCAAACTTCCACGCCAAAAGGAGGACTTGGAACCTCGGCTAGATTTAACATGAATCAATCACGTTACACGTTCGGTCTTTAGTGGCATCATCCAACCCACGACTCGCCGAAACGACAGGCCGATCATGACCACTAAGCTACCGTTCGTGTGGATATATAACAGAATTTTTATTATCCCAACCTCCACATCACATCACGTAACGAATTCTAACTGCTCCAAAGGTTATGATGCACTTCATTATATCACTCGACAGTTTTGGGTAGAAATCAATTAGAATGAGCGAACCAAAATCAAAGTTTGGGTTAATGCAATCAAATTAATGCCACACTAGAATTGCATAAAAGGGAAATGAACGATTCACCCATACCCGCACACTTAAATAGAAGCAGACAACGATAGACATCATCCAAGCCAAAACGATCTTAACCCTTAAATGGTACTTATTATCATAAAAATCACGTTAACAGTATCATGGGTGTAATTTCTCTCACCCTAGTAAATGAATTTCATTTTATAAAATTAATAAAAATATGTAAATGAGATTAGATATATTATGTTATAAATACAAAATAATACAAAAAAAATAAAAAATCTTTTAAGTTACTGTATATAATTTTGTGGATGACAGGGATTTCTTCATCATCAGCACTTTGTCCCATGTCATTATCAAATAAGTCTACATGATCATTCTCCCATCATCGTCTTCTGCATTGTCTACATCACCGCATATATTGTCCTCATAATCACTAAAATCATCCGTATCTAGCACATCCCCTCCATTCGATATTTTTTTTTTTTTTTTGGGGGGGGGAGATATTAAAAAATTATCTTTACAGCAATAAAATAAAAATAAAATGATTAAAAACATGTCTACATAATTATTCTCTTACCTCTCTGTTTGCAATTTCCTCACTAGAAACAAAAATTATAACTACGGCACTTATCAGCAAATTCAATATTTGCGAAGTGATTTTAAAAAACTTACACTTACGGTATCGTGGGTGAAATATCACCAAAGAACAGTTTTCTTTTAAGTGCAGTAAAGCAAGTAAACAAAAGTGAACTTTTTTGTGATTACGGTATCCCTACTAACACTATATACATTATTGTAAGGAAAAAAAATCAGTGTTGCCTGTGATTCGGTTTTTTAATAAAATAACAATTTACCAGGGGTGATTTTTAACCCATGATAACTTTTAAAAAACTTTCAGAATGAAAGAAAAATTCGAAGTAACTAAGGGGAGAAATAAATCATCTCACGGTACTCGAATAACCGGAAATCTAATAAAAGTTCTTTGTTTGTACCACCAGTACTGAGACTGTGTTACTTTTATTAACGTCAATACGGGGGTGTAAGTCAACAGTAGAGAAGTCGTTGGGAATACTTAAAGGTCGGCAAACAAGCCAGAAGTAGGTCCAAAGAGGGCGATAAACACTAAGGGGCGCTCACGAGTACCGTTATTCCAGGTTTCCGGTTGACGTCTTTCGGGGGATGACACACACTGGTTCCATGCCAGAAGTTCTTGGGAAATACTGTCGAAAATAGCCCCTCTAAGTTAACAAAAATTAGTACTCGTAAAATGGTGCTCTTTATTGCCAAAACATTGCCTGACTGTACTTTTCAAGGATACGTTCATTCGGTTCATGTTTACAAAAGCCACGGTAAGTGAGAAGAAATATGCTTTTTGATATAATGCGAGGTTGCGTCGTAAAATAACATGTCTCAGCCAAAAAACCGCAGGGCAGAGACATTGAACAATAACAGCAAAAAAATTAAACCTTCGAAAATAAGTAGCGTAATAATAAAGTTGAAAGCGCTTTCCTTCAAATGCGATGAAAAATTTTTAAAACTTAATAACATAATGAAAAACACTTTTCTTTGCACTTCGAGAAATGGAAGAATTTTATTATTCAAATTTGATAAATTGGATAGAAATTATTTATTTTGTTATGACGTTTTACAAAGAGCCATGCCAACAGACATCGACCATATGATTTATATTCGCAGTCAAGTGACGAGGACGGCACCTGAGCAGGCACTTTGCTAATGAGCCATTCTGCGAAGGTATGAGAGAGTAATGGTGAAGTTTAATGGCACAAAAGCTACAATGGATATGCTGCACCAAACAACGCGTAACTGTGATCTAGACGTTCGAAAAAAAGGATAAAAATTAGCTGGCAAGAAGAAAGGTTGGAAATAGGAATAATTCGCTACGGTATTCCAGGGGCACGTCACCCGTGTTTACCAAAAACAGTAAATCCTATGGGAAAGGAAAAAGATTACTAAGGTCTCCGGGTAAGTGTTCCATGTACTTACCTTCAGGTAAACCCCTGAAGGTCTGTGTGTTTCTCTGAAGGACAGAATTTACCTCGATCTAATGTTAGATAAGAAATACACATTGCAGGTACTTTTCCCCGACCATTGTGTAGAATTATTCATTCATTTTTAAATACTTGCTCGCATGATAAATGATCCATTCACTGTTTTCTCCTTTTTATCTTGTCCAATTGTTCACATGCACTAGCATATGTGAGATCATTATTAATGGGAAGTTATTATTTTGCAGTACCCCCTTCCACATCTTGAAATTCATTTGATTCCTTTTTAATCCATAAATTATACATTTAGGAACAGCGAAATGCGATTTTAATAATTCAAGACCAGGCGAAAATTTTTCGATCGTTATTTATAAGAACCAAAGTAATCTAAGATTCAGACTAATCATGATCAGAACCTTTGTTTATTAAGATATGAATGTGTATATACAGTAACTCCCAAAATTGAGTATACATATCTTTCTTTTTCGACATTAAAAGTATAAAAAAGTAATACTGAATATTTATAAAAAATTAATATATAACTAAATGATAAAATACATTTTAAGAAATGTACTAGACGTGGAAACAAGAATGTGTGAAACCCGTTTAATAAATTAATTATATAATTTTTAAGCAGAAACTACAACATATTAAGTCACAAAATTGAATATACACCTGGCAATGTATACTCAATTTTGTGATAAATGAAAACATAAAAAGACAAACAAATATTTGGTTGCACACTCTTTCGAATTAATACTGCTTCCAGACGACGTGGCATCGATTTAACAATATTTTGGGTTGTTTCAATTGTGATTTAAATTCTTCTCTTGATTGATTCTCTTAAAACAGTTTAAAAATAGTCTTTACTCGTGATATGGTGCTTTTAGACAAATTTTTCCAACTGCAACCATAAATTTTCAATAACGTTGAGATCAGGTGATTGTGGTGGAGTGTGCAACTGCGTTCTATAGTTGTACAACAGTATACCGTATATTTCCGTGGATAAGACGATAATTGAATCATCAAAAAAAGGGTTCCAAAATTCGGGATCGTCGTATTGGACATGCACACACACAATACTGAAATTTATATAAATTAAAAAAATAATAATAAAAAAAAACCAACTCCAATGTATTTAAAATCCTGCAAAATCATCACATTCCCCATCCCAAGCAAATAATTCCTCGAGTACATCCTCACTTTCTTTGCTGAGAAGCTCATAATATGGGTCCCATTCTGCACTTGGCAAGTCGATATCCTCATCATCAGTATACCACAATTCGTCCCCGTTGTTGGTGTCATCCATAACATTAGAAATCCCACATTTCGTTGCTGGTGCTTATGAGTTCGTGATTTCGCCCGTGCATCTAGAGACAGTACTACCAGATAAAGAAAATAAAATCTATTCCAGTTGATGATTGCTGATCTAAAATAATTCATAGGTCGTTGATGATTTGGGGGTCGTCTTAAAAGACAAATATATGCTAAAACTACATAACTTTAACGGAAATTTATACCTCGTCTTATCTGAAGGTCGTCCTATTTGCGGAAATATACGGTGTGTGTGTGTGTGGTAATCGGCGAATTGAAAGCAATACTAACTATGAATGACCATTCTTTTTCCCCCCTAAGTATAAGATAATATGTAAAAAATTCGATGTTTAATAAGAGCCACTTTAATAAACAACGATTTGGGAATGAGATAAAATAGCACAATGTTCTTTCAAATAGCAACACTGAAAACATTCGGATTTAACATCGCCCTACAGAGTGACATACCTTGAAACAGCCCTCATAATAATTGTTGCAGCACAGGAAATCTGATGAGCTTCACGCATAAATTTCTCAGGTAACATTTCACCTACTAGTGAATGGTAAAAGCGATGAGCCCTTGGCAACCTTAAAGACAGCTGTCAATAAGGCTATCGACTCCAGAGCATAATTTCTGCGAACCATAAATATGTATGCTGCCTGCTGTTTTTAGTATTACCAATAGGAGAATATCCGGCGCCTCTCTTTTGCTTTTAATTAGGGAAAAGAAACCAACTAGCTAATCAAGAGACAGGTGATCAGAGACACAGGTAGACGAATAAGTGCGTCACAGTTTTCCTCCTACGGAAGGGCTTATTTCTACCTTTTTTTTATAAAAGAAAATAAATCAATTTCATTGGTGGCGACGCGATCGGATTTAAAATTTTCGTGATACATAATAAATGTATGCTTTAGGTTTAGTCTTTTTTATTATTTTAATTTTGCTCCCTTGCATTAAAATTTCAAACGAATAGATTTTTGGAGTGCGTTTGTAGCAATAAAATACGAGAACTTCATCTGCATTACACACACACGCACATATTATACATATGTGTGTGTATGTTAAAATAGCTCTGGATATTTGAAGTTTTCTTCTTTACGCTATTGAAAATTATTTTAAAAATAGGAAAATATAAAAACCAAATATATAATCTCAATTCACGATATAAAATAGCAAACAATGCCTTTGGCGAAAAATCAAAGAACGCAATCAAGTGTCAAGAATAACATCTGCACCGACAACTCCTCTCAAAATTTCTACACTATATCAAGTGGGTACTTCAAAAAACTGAAACATTCACGACCCTCCCCAAAGACAAGAGCGACGGCACAGTTACAAATGTGGTCACAAATCTATTTATTCGTTATGGGGAAGGGAAGCACCTGTAAATATAGGATATTTTTATAAACATGATGTTATTACTTTAACATTGAAGAATGATTAAGAGTCCAAACATCAGGAAATTAGCAACTCCAATTAAGTCTTTAGCATTCATTTTTACTACACGAAATGCAAAATCTTACATGTGTAGATTCATTCAAAAGAGGAAGGGAAAGAGGGAGTTGGGAAAGTAATCGACATCTGTACCTTCAAAGCATAAGAACAGTTGAGTAAGAGACAAACGAACGACTTCTTATCACTTAATGGGTGCCCCCATAAAAGCATGTCAGAGGGTTTTTGGCAACTCGTCACAAAGGGCAATTATGCCTTTTTATTTTTTTTTTAATGAGTGTAACCGTGCGACACTTTGGAAAAGCCGGAGAGCCTATTTTTTTCTACAAGCAATGATAAAATAGACCGACAATTGGCGCATCTGCTAATAATGAATGAATGTAGCTCGCCGAATTACAGACAATTACAAAATGAAAGTGATTGTTTCGACGTGAGCCTTGCGTAAGTCAGTACGATTTTCAAGTTTCGAAATCCAATCGAGAACACTTTCGTTTTAACAGATCATTTTAATTTTCCGAGCCGGAGATGTTTGAAATGAAAAATAAAAAGAGCTACAAGAAATGCGTATTGTTTTCTAATTTCAGGAAGAAAGAGAAACGAATCAAAACACATAAGGAAAGAAAGAAACACAGTTTAAATTTCTTCGGCTAGTCTCATGATTGAAGATGTATCGCAATTTTTTTAAATTCTTTAATTCCCTTTTAAATTAATTCTGAAGCACAATAAAATGGGGGAAATGACATCCATTCCGTAAACTGACATACTGGACTGTTTGAAGACTTTCGAAGATCCATAAGATATAACCCCCGTACGGCAGTGAACCAAACATAAAATCCAAAACATATGCTATCCTTTCTAGCATTGGAAAATCTCGGATTTAGTAAGGGGGCTTGTAATCGATAATAGCGACGAATTAATTTCGGTAAACTGTTATTATAAAATATCAAAAACATAAGCCCTTACGAAGATAGGGAAAAAATAATAATATGAACATGGTTGAAATTAACATTTAGATTATATTTACGCTTTAAAATTTAATATGTGGCGAAAAATCAAACTAATGAACGAAAAACATCCGGTAATAATATATGAACTGTATAAAATAAATAATCCACAGCACAAAATATTGAATCAAATGTACAATCAAAAAAAGGTAAAGAAGATTATAACAAATTCTCTTGAATATTTCCCTTCAACTAGTACTTAAGGTTTTCATATAACGTTATTCGGTTTGAAAACTTATTCGGAAAAAAATATTCAAACTAACTCAATTAAAAATAGAGAGATAAGTGAACATTTCTAATACAAATCTTTATGTTCGGACGTGATTCATCCACAGGCTTGATAATAAGCATTTTGTGGGGTGATTATTTGAAAAAGCCAAGTTCAAAATTGATTTGCCTGATTACTATCTCTTTTTGTGCCTGTTTTAAAAGCTGTTTCATAATGGAATGATTAAGATTATCCCGAATTTTCTTGAACAAAGGAAGAAAATAATCCGCTGGTTCCATTGGCGTAGCGTGGGAGGCCGGGCGGCACCGATGAGTGGAGAGGCAAGGAGCGGCCGAGCCGGCTAATTATGTCTGCAACATCAGACCATGGTCATATGATCAGATACTGTACTGTCATCGGACTACACAGGTAATTAGTTATGAAGAATTTCAATGCCATTGGACAAGTAGAAGTGGTTCAAAATAAAGTTAAGATTCGACCTAAATATACTTTCTTTCACGAGAATTTAAATAAAAGCTTGTCAAATATTTTATTGAAAATAAGAAAATAAATTTCACTTCTTGAATTTCGAAACGGACATGGCCGGCCGCTATCCGCTGTTGCCAAACGAAAAATGCAATTTGTGAGTGTGTGTCTGCTTTGATTTTTGAATTATTCTTTTGTTGCTCGTGAACAACTCATAGACGTGGCAGAGAGCAAGAGCGATGCAGCGCTGATCTTTATTTTATACCTTGACAAAGTTCACGAATACCTAAATTCATTGGTTATTGCAAAGACAAGTTTATTTGTTTCATATGATTCGTCGAATATGTAGGAGTGTTAAGGTAATTGTTTGCTGTTTATTTTGAAACTTTTTAATGGCCTTGCGATTTTACCCATGTTATTTATCCATTTTAACATATTCGGGCACAAATCATTTATGGAATTAATATTCTGTTGGAGGGTGACAACTTCAGGGTTCGCACCGGTGGCTGCGGTAGCTTAGTGGTCATGGCTTCAGATTCGTGACCGACGGTTTTCGTTCAGCCGCGGGTTCGATCCTTGGCCGCTAAAGACCCACCGTGTAGCAGGGGCTGATGCACGTTAAATCTGTCGGGGCCCAAAGTCCTCTCGTTGGCGTGGTGAGGATATTAGGAGATGGGGGTGCCAGGCTCAGGTGTCGTCTTCGTCACTTGACCGTGGCTCAAAATTACGAGATCCATCGCCAATAGCCCTCGTGTTGCTTCTGGTGCGACATTAATATAAACTAAGCTCAGGGTTCGCACTCAGAGGCATAAATCCACACTACGCCACAGGCTGGTTCTTTAAATGGAAAAGAGATTTATTCTAGATGGGGATCTGTATTATTAGGATTTTATGCTATTATTACACACGAATCGCAACAATTAAAAAATTGAAACTCAACCACTACGCAACAGCGGTTTCCTCGACGTGAGATGAACGCCCTTTAGTAATTTTAGACTCGCTGGTTCACGTCATTGCATACTCTTTAAGAAATGAATTTAAACTTAAAAAAAACACAGAATTTAATTATTCGATCGACCTTCCAGAAATACTAAACAAACACTGTATATAATTACTTGTAGGCGAACTAAATCACCATAATTACACACCGAGCCAATCCGTGCTGCTATAGAAACTGTAATGATCACGGACGTAAGAATTGTGAGTCACGGTGGATAGGCACGCACGGAAAGATGGGGGCGACCACTGAATGGGAGAGTCCGAGCGAAAGAGGATTAAGGTCGAGACCAAGACAAAAGCGAAATCTCGACGTTGCATAGCGCGAAGACAAGAATAGGGGCACGGCGCTGAAGCGAAACGACGACTTAGAAAATTCAAAAAGATGGGGTTTAAGAGTGCTTGGTAATTCTTGAAAGGAAAGCTAGTATATTATATGATTTGGTTAAGTCCAGGAAAGATTACAGGAAAAGATTTTACAAGTAATACTCTGCGATAGAATGGAGATAAGTATATTTATTTTAATATTTCATGTTCGCCGCGATATCCATTTGACATGATCGGTTTTGTCGGTCTGTTTTTAGTACTACAACAATAAGGTTGAAATGTTTGACCATTTATTAAGGTTTGTGCTCTTTGAAAGTAAGAATGCATCATATTTTAGATTTGAATCAAACACCTACTCGAATAGTGACAAAAATATATGACATAAGCAATAGTGAAATACTTCTAAACAAGTGTATTAAAGTTTTAATAAAATTAGATGCTCTGGTCAAGTAAAACTCCATTCTTTCGAAACCGTGCTTAGTTCATCTAGATACGCTGATGAATTAAGAGTACAAGTTTTTGAAACGCAAGCTCACTGCATAATTCATATCGCATTACTTTTGGGTCATATGAACTGGTATAAAATTGTATATGGTTCTTTCAATTCTGAAAAAGGGTAAGGCAAGAAATTGGAAGAATAGGATACAGGAAAGACACAACTTTATGTTTAAATTAGTTTAAGTTATAACGAAGAGACGAACCATCCTGTATTACGTGATATAGCTCATACTTAAATTTTTTAAAAAAAGTTAGGAAAAATGGACATGCAGAGCGAACAGAAAATCTGCCTGAATTAAATGCTCTATGTTTGCTGACACTCGGGATTCCCGCGCTCGATAACATTAACTACAATCACTCGCATGTAATGATTATTTCACAAATATTGCAAGAAAAACAGTTTTTCCAAGTCAAAAACTAAAATGTAATGTTACAGTTAATGTCCTTCTTTCCTCGAAAGAACATAAACAAATACGAGGAGAAATAATCCTTATCCAATATTAGTATTACTCGATATCGATCGCAATTCTGTGGCACACAGAAGTTTAAAAAAAAAATTCATCCTATATATCCAAAGGGCTTCCCACCAGCTGATAACTTCATCAGGAGTCGTCAATTAATGATTTAATGTCGGCGAACGAGTTCTTGAAAACTCTTGCCGTAATGCGATGCAAGGAATAATTGGAGACTAACAGAATCCAGCGGCGGTGTTTTTCAATTACACTTGCCAAAAGGTGAAACGAGGTCAACCGGGGACGACGTCAAAAGCATGCGTGGAGAGAAAGATTAAAATCGTGAATCTACATTGACATTCATATTCTTGGTTTTGAAGCGACTTCGCTCCAGATGGCTATGAATGACGGATTTTATAATTTACAGTTAATATCAAATGGTACAAACAACACCATAAACTCCCAACTTCTACATCACCCCAATATTATGTTTTGAACAAACGTAACACTAGAAGTAATACTCGGATAATTGACGACGACCTGGTCATTTTGATCACAGTTAAGACACGAAAATGACATTTGAATTGGCACCTTTCTCTAGATTCAAGCTAACCCTATAATACGATCTAATGAACTGCCGTCAGCCTCTATGACACAAACCTTCTATCCACTAATTACTAGGGAACGGGACTCGAACTCACGACTAATGTATTGATTCTAAATTCCTCTTTTAAAAATATGTTTTTTATATTTTATGGAGTTTAACGTCGCACTTAGGAGCCACATGAGGGTTTTGGACGACGGATATGTAATACTGAATATCGGTCAAGTGATGAGGACGACACCTGGACAGGCTACTCCTCTCCAAATGCCCACACCCCGCCGATGAGAGGATTTGAAATCTCGACAGATTCAGAAAGCATCAGCCCACTAGCACGGTGAGTCTTTAGCGGAATCGGGACTCGAATCCACGACTCGACAGAAATAATGGTGGGTTAATTCGAGGGTGCTTAAATACTTGCGAGCCGTTAGTTGAAATGACGCCATCTCAATGTAAACTACGAACTCTTTTGTGTTCATCTAAAAACTGACAGAACATGAATCGCCGCGATCAATTTTATGATGAGCAGCTTCTGCGAGCTGAGCTAATCGGCTCGCAAGTGTATAAGCACCTTAAAAAAAAAACAAATTGAACCTCAAATCACGGTGTGAAGATAAAGAAAACATTGAGATTCGATTTATAGCTATATATATTGAAAACAACCGAATAAATAAATAATATCTTTATAAACAACAGTTAAAAACGTTATTCGCATTATCAGTTTTAGGCTTGCTTTCTATTTTTGAAACTCGATCCAAAAATGTTCTCAACAATAAAGGTGAAATTTTAAATGCACAAGCACAAAACAAACACTAAGCACCCAGCAACATCTTTCCGAAAACGATGTTTACAGACAAACAAATTTAAACTGCGAAGGGTGAAATGTTAAAAACCTCAGCTTCGTGTAGAAAGGCCCCTGAAGGTGCAATAAAGGAAGTGTTTTACTTTCCACACACTTGGAGAATATTGCCCATAACCAGATCAAGGTCAATGGACATAGGAGGGGGGGGAATCTCTTTGCTTACTTGAAGCTATCATTGTGCCGATGACCGCCGAACAAGGTAGCAACTCAATTACAAAATTGCCAAGGCTCGTGATGAATTGGAGTTGCTTCTGAAGGGCAAAACCATACATGGGAAGGATCAGCAGTATCAGGGTTGGCGTTTGTATATTGTTACGCTCATTGTTGCCAAATTTTTATCGATCATATTAATTAATGTTTTTAGAACTGCTATTATCTCTCAAAACTTAAGTTTTTTTTTTTTTTTTTTGGCTAATCGCTATACGACTATCGAAAATTTTAATATTTGCACTCGAGACTTTTCTTACTCTTATTCACTTTCTAATAGTATTTCTTCAAATAATTTAATACTAATTCCTTTCTTTCTGTCAAACTGACATATTTCCCCCTTAAAAATACCGGAATTACTAGCAATATGAAATACACAATCAAAACCCTTGTAAAAATTAAACATGTGTTCAACTGGGTTTATACAGTAGAAAGTGAAAAGTAACATTTCACTAAAAAGAACAATTTTTATAAGCAAGGCATTAAAGATTAGAGTTAGAGTAAAATTATTTCTTAATATGATATAGAGACGTAATAATAAAACGGACGAGTTACAACGTGTGCTCTGTCGAGAGTTTCCCCCTCCAACAAATACTTTGATGACTTTTTCACTGCTTGTTTTGAATATCTCTCCCAATAGATGAAACTTATAAAGATTACATGAGAACTATTGAATTGTTGTGAATAGATTTGAGGAAATACACACATAAGCAGTGAAGCATTGAATATGAGGATTGAAAGTTAGTGGTAGAAAGTGGAATTAAAACTATAAACTACGGAATACTGACCGTTTTGCCATGTTGGAGAAATTATCATATAACCAGGAAAGATCTACTTAGGGTCAAGGATTCGAATATTCCATCTACAAATCTTCTAAGGACTCTCTCTCGAACCCTATTCGTTAAATACAATCTTAAACGTTACATCAAAAGCGTATAGGGATCACTACCTTCGATAGAGTAGGTTGGCGATATAATTATGATTATTCATAGATCTGAATAAAATAACTTAGGGACTTTGAAAGACTTTCTATTAATTGTATTATCTATTAGTGACTACTATAAGTAAGAATTATAATGGAAAGAGAAAGGAGTAATAACGGGTGTTACAGAATTACACATAAAGATTGGCGTCGTGCGATCCTTGCATAGTACCGCCAAGAAGTTGAATAACCGAACCAGCCAAGTGTTCAGTCAAACTTTTGTAAAGGAAAGAATTAAAATCCTACTGCAATAATTATATATTAGGAGTAGGTTTCAAGCTGAACTTGAGTTTCTGATATTGGTCATCACTTTGTTTTGGCTAGTCAAATGTAAATTGTTAATTTAAATTACTCTTAAATGTTGTTTTATGTCAGGGTGTCCAATGTGGTTTGTTACCCACGGTGACTATATCAGAAAGTTTAAATGATTACTTTACCTAAACAACGGAAAAATATTTATTAATTTAAAATTAACAAATACAACGGACTAGCTGATTAGCCAAAACAAAGTGGGGACCGATATCAGAAGCTCAAGTTCAGTTTGAAACCTACACCTAATATATAACTATTGCACAGAAGGACTCTTAATTCCCTCCTTTACAAAAGTTTGACTTGACAATTCAACTGTTAGCTCACATTCTCGATAATAACGTACAAAGGTCTCACGACTTCACAAAACTAAACAACATTAAAAGTAGAAGCAGAGAACACCCATATGCAGATGCAGGGAATAAAGTAGAACACCCTAGAATATTTGACTGGACACAAACGAATAAGGATAGGACCAAAAAAAAGTATACGTTTATTTTATCTCAATCAATGATTATAATAGAGAAATGACCTAATTTCATATTATAACTATCACACCCTGGCACTCATGTCACACACATTAACAACCCCTTCGCGTTTAGTAATTTAAACACAGGTGAGTTGAATGCTCGCTGAGCGCATGGTGCGGCATATTAAAAGACTCGAGTAACGGGCTGCTCAAACATCTCATCAGCCGAGGGGAGATAACGAGCGAAAGGTTGTTATTCCCGGCCAATCTGACCCCTTGGAATCCGCTTCCTCTTATTGTGCGCCTTCCTGGACCCATTGTTGTTATCTGTCGACGCGATTGTTTCGGCCACAGACGAACAATCTGAAAAGCGGTGTGTTTTGTGAATAGGAAGACATGATTTGGGTTTGAAATGCAATCAACTTATAAAAATTAAAATTTAAGATTGTTTTGAATGTTGATGGAGAAGAACATTAATAAATAACTTAAGCAAATGGGATTCATTCTTTCATTGTATATTAAATTCGCACCAAGAAGCAACACGAGTGCTATTCGCGATAGACCTCAACATTTCCAACTTCGGTCAAGTGACGTGAATGACACCATAGCAGGCACCCCTCCTCTCCTAAATGAACTGTTACATCACGTCAACGGAAGAGTCCAGCCCCTCCCCTCCCAATCGACAGAAACATGTCGACCCTGACCACTAGACTACCACAATCAATCAAGAAAATTATTGCCAACAAACAAGAGAATGAATGAATTATTGTTCATTAACGTCGCACTCAGAAACAACACGATAGCTATTGGAGACGGCCCTCGTACTTTTCAACATCGGTTAAGGAACGAGCTAACATCTCCTTTTCCCCATCCCGACAAAAGGGAGGATTTGGAACCTCGACAGATTTATCATGCATCAGCCACACTACACGGCGGGTCTTTAGTGGCATCAGGGCTCGACAAAATCAACGCCGACCGCGAATCCGCGACCATGACAACTAGGCTACTGCGACCACTACAAACAAAAGGGGAGGGGAAACAAAAATAAATCAACACAGAATAAGGCCCTCTTTGGTTGCGATTAAATAAACATTGCTCTAGAGAAAGCCTCTCCAACCAAAAAGACTTTGTGGGTCACAATGAAAACGCATTTTATTCCTACGCGGGACACATTCAGTGTATGATGAATTCGATTTATCACCTTCTTAATTTTGGCTCATTTAACGCCAATTCAAATTATCAAGTTAAAAATTACTATTTTCACCACTCGAGTTTTGGGAAACGACTCATCCTCCCCGATCCAATTAGAGAAATCTAGAACGTTCTGCAGTAAATTAAGGGAAATTATATATTACTGAATTAAATACATTTGTTCGAAATATAATCTAAAAAAAATGCCCAGCAGTAACGATACAATGAAAGTGCTAAATTATTAATAATCAACAGATATCGATCAGTCAATTTGTCTGGAATCATACGCTTCTAGATTATATATATAAAAATAAGATTTGCTGCAGACAGACCAACTGCTGCTATTTCGCATGATCCGCGCGTTACATCACCTCCCCGAGTCTAGTAATGCCCGAGCTCTTCAGTAGGTTTTCTGGTTAGGTATATATTGTTTATCGCCCACTCACATAAGGTGGCTTGCGCGCTTATCAAAAGGAGCTCAACTTTGTGATTGTTTTTTACCAGGAATATAGAAGAAAAATTGCGACGATAGTTGAGTCAGTTTTTTGAGATATTCCCATAGTAATAGGATATGATGCGAACGACTTTTGGAGGAATGTTCTTTAATATTTTTATATAAAAGTTTAAATTTTTGGTCACGTGACCTAACTCATGTGACCAATAGATTCATACGCGGCGAGCCATATGTGGCCCTAGGGCCGCGGTTTGGCCAAGGCTGTTCTAGAGCAACACAAGTCTTTGGGCGACGACTCCTCGTAATAATCATCCACAGTCAAGCGAAGGGAGCGACATCTGAGTTGATATCTCGCACTTCCAAGCTTCCACCCTACGTCGTGCATGGAGTTTTAACCATTAAGCATCAGTACGCATGACGAATCTTTGACGGAACCAGGAGTCGACATACACATCGATCATGACCATTGGATTACCGCGGTCGAATATTTCATATAAAATAATAAACATGCACCATTTTTATGTAGAAGCTATTAATGAGAAGAAAAATTATCAGAAAAAACTAACGTAATCTAAAAAATTCATATTCATAAATATAAAGATCATTGAAACAATGTATTACAACTTTGAAATCGACGCAACAAGTCATGATAGATCCACATTCACATTGTTCCAAATGTGCAAAGAACACAGTACTTTAACAACATGAACAAATATGCACGGAGAGAAGCCTACGTGTTTCTCTGGAAAAATTCGAACATGATGTATATGATTGTCATTTTCGAGAGAGCATTATCAAGATCCAGAATAAAGCCTTATAAATCATTGCAATACACAAAACACACGTGTATATATGTGCGCGAATCGTGAGAAATAGAATTCTGTTCGAAAATCAGCTTCCATGTAAACTTGGAGAAGGGGAAACATTTTACATTACACATGAATAAAATGAAAGCACACTTCTTTTGACAAATAAATAGATAGACAAGATTTATTGAATCCTTATCTATCTATTGTTTTCGGAAACACTGCAATTGATGATTTTTTTTATTATTATTATTCTCATTGATACAAGTATATATAGTATTGACGATATACAGAACAGTATTTGACCTTGAAAGGCTAGAGAATAAGAATGATTTGGTTTGATAGGACTTTGTGTAACATGATGCCTAATGTTACACAAAGTCAGCCTGGCTCTAAATGCCACAATTGTGACAGATTAGACGTTAAGGGGGGATGGGGGGGATATAACTTGATTCGTTAAACGATGCATAATTTCCTTTTGAAAATATACGCGACAAACTTTGTATTATATATATATATATACCTCTCTCGGTAGTGTGGCTGATATCGGACCCTGTGAGTGTGTCAACGACGCACTTAAAAGCAACACGACGTGTTATTGGCGACGGATCTCGTAATTTAGAACCTCAGTGAAATGACGAGAATGACACCTCAGCTGGTAACCTCCATCTCCGAACTTTTACACTCCGTCAACGGGAGCATGAGCATTGGACCAACAGAACCAGAATACCGAAAAAGCAGGATTATCATGAAATCATTAATAATGACGCATCTAAACAGAAAAACCATGTATTATTGTGTGAAATGTAATACACTGCACGCAAATAAAGAGTCAAACACACGAAATAACTAAAACTAACAAAAACATACTGCTTTGTATTGATAACTACATTACTTCATTGAGTGAATTTGAGTGATGGTACAGTTCAGTGGCGCAAGAGCCAAGCAAGGTAAAACTGAATAAGGACGTTTGAAAAATGCGAAAAAAGTAAAATTTGGCTGACAAGGAAAAGGGTCAAAAATAGAGAAGCATCGCTGGGGTATCCCGGATTATTCAATTGAAGTAGACAGCTTAAAATAAAGTCTGTAAGGTTTGTCTTTCAGAGTAAAAAAAAGCCGCAACACTAGCAGAGTTGAAAAGATGAATATGTGTGTGTGATTGTTCATTAACGTCACACTGAAAAGCAACACGAGAGCTATTGGCGACAGACCTCGCTGAAAAGATGAAGAGGAGGTCCTGACATATGTCGAGGAGGTACTGACATATGTAGGTACACTAGTATTAAAAGAAGTAAAAACTCCATCTTATTATTTGGCTAGATGGGAGTAAAAAGTAATTAATAATCATTCATCCAGCATTTGCATTGATGTATAAAAAACCAAATAGAATAACATATTATATAAATCTTAGAAATATTAACAACAATCGTAGGGCGGCTTAAAATACTTTGCTATAGCAATCGCCTGGTCGAATAACATATAATTCGATTCAACAAGCTCGTGAGAGAAAAACGACATGGCTCAACGCCAAAAAAATTACTGCCAAGGGCATTTTACAATATCAAGGTTACCTTTTGAATGAAAACGGCGATTTCGTGTGGATTCTTCTCTGGAGCAGTCTCAGGCGTATCCGCAACAAAAACAAAAGGGTAGAACACTGTTAAATCAAAAGCTTTTCAATATTCAAATCGTGAACAAGTCAAATGGAAAAAAATCACGCGATTTTTAAAGATTAGGCTTCCCGAATCATGAAAATGTAGAAGCAGTTTTAGCTAATGTCACCACAAGACAAAAAGTGGGGCAAAGTCTATTTTCTTTCACATAGAGAGAGATGACATAACTAGTGTTCATAAGTGAATCTGGACTGTAAGAGTGATTTTCATAGTTATAAAGATATGTATTGAAAAACAACTTGAAACATTCGTCCATTTTTCCCGTCACTCTACATTTGAACATCAAGGATAGGCATGAGAGTACGACGAAGATAAAGTAATATGTAGGTTAGCATTGTGTGTGAATCAAATTCTGCAGTTGATTCAAGAGATATTTTTTTTAGAAATCTATATCAGAATAACAACTATCTTCTGATAAGTCATACTCAGGTGACATGAGCAAACTTCCACAGAGATAGAATATCATTTTAGATAGAATATCACATTAGATAGAATATCATTTTGCAAACTTCCACAGAGTACAAGGCGAAGATTGCAAGAAGTAACCTGAAAGAACCGCGCTGCAATCAATATTATTTAATACGAAGGTCGGTGATATCTAACCATTAACCAACCAGCTGTGATTATCGCACTGGGTTTAGCAAGGGTTTATAATCCAAATTAGATTTAGAAGCAAAGTCCCAAGACTTCTAGAAATTTCAGGCACTCACTAATGCTTTCTATTTTAATGTATGCTGTTGGGGACAAAAAAAAAAAAATAAATAAATAAAGAGGGAAAGGCTCTTAATTTCTGATCAGTTAGCCTTATGGGTGACACAATTTTGTCAAGGAAATCAAACTGTCATTCTATCCTAAATTTATTAATCTAAATTATCCATACAAATAATTTTGGCGACCACATTATAGAGCTCTGAAGAGTTTACCTTTGAACTACCAATTTTGGGTCGTTTATGTAATATTGTTTGAATTAATAATTCCTAGCAAAATAAATGAAACGTGACTTATGTAGATTAGAATTACTGAATTGTAATGAATAGAATAGAGGAAATGCATATATGGAAGCAGAAAAGCGTGTAATACTGAGGTTGGTAGTTCAAGGAATGTTAAAGATAGTGAGCTGAAGTTATCAAGTGAAACATCTGTATCAGACCCGCGTTGAATAAAGAGTTTTGGTAGAGAACAGAGATAGGATCTACAAAGGATGAAGGATTCAAACCCTCGTCTACAAATCATCGAAGTACTCGAACTTGATTGAGTAGGAAGACAAAAATAAATTTATCATTTTAAATGTTAGATTAGATGCGTTTTGGGACAACTGCCACAGATAATGTAGATTAAGAACAAAATATTATTTATTCGTAGACATGAAAAAATGACTTAGTTATCTTCATTGGATGACTCCCTATTTATTTGACTGTTTTGATAAGTGACTCTTACATTTTGCGACTAAAAGAAGGAAGTAATAATGAGGCGTTGCAACTTTTACTATGTTATGAACAAAAGTCTGCCTTTAAGCGAATCATAATCTTCAAAGAATCTATTACTTTTCCCATTTGTTACATTCAAATCCTCTGTCTCTTGTTGCAGAATATCACATCCACAATTAGAAAGTTTAGGTAAAAGTAGATAAATGACAGACCAAAAAAAAAAATTTTGTGCAACGTGTTATCAAACGTGGCAGAGCAAAGAAACTGAAATCTTATTCTCGAATACCTCATCATTTCCCTAATAAGGTGAGAATGGCTCAACACTCATCACGTGTGGAGGAGAAGAAATATTTAATGGACTCCGTCTCGCTAAGTAACGAGTTTTTCACTTGCCACAGAATTCTACTCGCATAGGTTTCCGAAAGCCTAACACGGGGAGAACATAATTACCCTAAAAACCACAGACGCCAAAATCTAAAAAAAATTGAATGGTTGCAAGCAGATTGACTATTCAAGCTAAAAATAAGCAAAAAAGTTTGAGAAGTATCTTGGCTTTTTTGAAGTACATTTAGAGATTGAGAAGTACATTTTTTCGGCTATCAAATGTAAGAAGCATCTCAATTTATGTAAATTTTTTGACTACTAAAAGAAAGCTTTTAAGATCTATTTTAATTAAACTCGTGTCAAAGAGTTATACATAGCGATGGAGACGAAAAATGCCAATTCGAATATTTGTCAAATGACGAGAAAAAGACATGTGCACCTTCGTTTCCAAGTTTCCACACCAAACCAATTCAAAATTTTTTTTTAGCCTCGATAGATTTTAATGTACTGCAGTCTATTATACAGGGTTATTAAAAATAATTCAACCGATTTCACAATTCTGTATTTTCGAAAATAAACGACACTGAGTGATACGTAATACATGAAAATAAAGAAAAATCGCGGAAGTTTTATATTTTGAAAAATAAAAGGCTCTCGTGTGTTCATTGTGGAACTATTTCACGAAAGCTATTTTAGAAGCTTTCACGGAGCTATGCGTAAATTGGATTGGTCGCAGTGGACCAGATGACTCATTGTAACCTAGCTGGCCGTCAAAGTTAACTGATATGGCCCCATGCGATTTCTTTGTTTGGGTGTTTGTAGAAGATTAAGTGTATGCGCCACAAATACCATGAATTTATTTGAACAACTGATTTCTGTTGCTGTGTACAACCAATTACCACAAATATTCATAAAGTATTTGGTAGAAAATTAAATACCGTATTGGCATTGTACATGTAATTGAAAGAAGTTATATCGAACACTTTAAAAAAAAATCCACATTTTCCCTTTACATTCATGTTATTATCATCATTTTGTGTCGCTTATTTATGAAAATATGGAATTTTGAAATCAGATGAATCCTTTTTGAATAACCCAGTAAATGTAATAAAAACATGATGAATTAATTATATAACAATATGTAATAAACCATGTAATAACTCCCAAATTATTATTTTAAAATTTAATGCTGTATAGTATGAGATTTATAATAAAAGTGATACTTAAATAGAAAATGGCTAGAATATCAATTTTAATCTCTCATATTTTTTTAAAAAAAGTTTGATATTGGATGTATCATTTTGAACAATCCTGTACATCGGAATGTTTGGCGGCGAATAATACCATTTCGAGTTTTGTCAAGTAACGACATATACACCACGGTTTCAAAGTTTCCACGCAAAAGCTCATTCAAATATTTCATGGCCTCGCTAATTTAATAAACAGCAGTCTATTAAGTTCGAAGTAATAGTTTAGGCCTGAAATTGAAAACGAGTTCGACTCATTTGTCGCTACTTAAAGCGACTATTACATTCCAGGGGGTTTAAGACAATATTAGCAGAATTTTTTTCATCCACTTCGTTTCCTATCTTTCGTCAAACCTTTTACGTGTTTATGGTGGTGTCACAAGGAAACCTTATTTGCAACTCATTTCATAATCTAGTATATGAAGCTTTCTAAACAGAAAGATTTTATTTACTTATAGACATTATTTCATTTAACAATCGTATTTGTTTCCACACTTCTATTTAACCAATTAAAAAAATTAAAATAAGACAAGATTAAAAAAAGTCAAAACAACAATGAAAGCATTTAGTTAAACATAAATAACACAATTTACATATATATAAAACCTTTTTTTGACGTAATACATCACATATTTTGACACATTGATCAAACATATCACATTCCATGACATATCTGACAATTAGAAAAATATTTTTTTTCGGTTAGTACCCTATTTTTACTTGTTAGAAAAAAAAATTGAACTTCAGTTTTTCAAAATCCCCCCCCCACACACACACACTTTTAGTAAATGTTCTGTTTTTCTTTCCGTCATGGACAATTTACGCCAGTCTATCATTTCCATGCGTCACGATACGCAAAACAATGACAAAACAAAACCTGTCCGCGAAAAAAATAATAAATTAGTTCCTCTCTCACTCGACTTGTACTAATGACTTTAAAACTTACATAAACGTGTGTGTCGCATTTAGGAAGAATTTCGATAATCCTCAGCATATCAACAATGTTATAATTAAAAGAAATTACGTAAAAAATTCGGCATCGTATGAATACGGAAAGTTGAAAACACATGGAAATTTACACAGTTATTTTTCAGAAAGAAAAACTGATACATCAAAAGCGCTTCCCTGAGAAAACGAAATATTGATATAGTTGCAGCGACCTTTTCTGAAACATCTTGGAATATATTTTTAGTAAGAAAAAAAGCGTTCCCTTAATGTACAACTCTGTAATAAAACCTAATTTCCTTTATTCGTTTACAATGTAGAAAATGCAAAAGAATAATAACGTTTAAAATGCAAATCTAATAGTAATTTAATCACTAGAATCGTTTTTCTGGAGATATTTTTTACCAATGAAGCTATAAACGTTATGAGTGGAATTATTACATTAAGTCAGTAAAAAAGAATATTTCATCCCTGGAAGATTGAACAGATGAAACACTATCTACGCCTATTTGAGAAAATAGTAATGCATCGGAAAAATTTAATTTAAAAAAAAAAGAAAGAAAGAAACATCCGTTATAGTTTTGCCTTATCAAATCCTAGTAAATATGTGATAAAGAAACACATTTAAAAATTAATTTTAAAAATATAGAGACACCCCACCACCACCACCAAAAAAAAAAAAAAAAAAATGTTGCCAGTCAATTCCAATTCTTTGCAGCCGCATAAGTTTCCAAATTTATAAAGGAGCTAATAAAGACAGCGAAGACAAATTATACAACAATTATTAATTGAGAAATTTGAAAAATAAGTTCATTTCTGAAGTCGTACTTTTAAAAATATAATTTAAATCTATTTTAAAAAAGAAAATTAAGAAATGAAACTATATATCTATTTTAAAAGAAATATATCGAATAAAAATTGCATGAAATAATAATTACCGAATACTATATCGAATTGAATTTTTAAACAAAAAAAATAATTAATACTGTATAAAATAGTAGAATAAGGAATAATTCATACGATGCTCAGAGAGGGTTAAGGACAGCTTATTACGATAGTACGATAAGGGTACGATAAGGAGTACGATAAGGGTTTTTCGGTATTCATATTAAAATGACTTGATTCGTAGCGGACAGTTTTATTAAAACCATATTACATAACACAATAACACAAGTGGATTCCCATCCATATTCGGCATTGAATAAACAAATGATTACGAACTGTGTGTTCGGGATAATAAAGTATTCAATACAATTCTTAGAAACATAAAATATTCAGCAAAAAGAAATTAAACTCACCAAACCAATCGACTTCAATGGGCACATTCCAACAGACCATACCCGTGGTCTTCATTTCACATATAGTATTTCAAAAGGCACTCGATGGACTTATAATTTTTAAATCCTACAGCCAACAACTTATTTCAGAAGACACTGAACGCACATCCTCAGCTACTGCAAAACGAAACGTGATGGCACACAATAAAACGCTGTCGGAATAAATTAAAACAGTTCCACACCATCAACTCTCAGACCTGTTATTTTCGACTTCCGTATTTACGGGTTAATTACACACACAAAAAAAAAAAAAAAAAACGATTAGGATTGTTTATATTTAAACTAGGAAGAACATCTTCAACATTTAAAACTAAAAACATTCGAATGTAAAACAAGCATTATTAATTTAAACTTCGCTCGAATCTAAAAACATTTTTTTTGTCTCTTGCGATTGAATAAAATCTCTTATCCTGCTTTAGCACTTTGAAAAACAATCTATTTTCGTTTGGGATTTAACAGCATATTCGATCGATCAAAGAGAAAAGTTTAGGAGTTTTTCAAGCGAAAACTTGTACCAAATGATTTGACAATCAAAAATATATGCTGTTGAATTCGAATACACAAAGTAAAACACTTCTCGAATGGATAGCTAAATAAATAATTGCAGGAAAATAAGTTTATCACCGTAAGCAGCCGAGTGATTTTGAGATGGAAAAAAAAAACTTAATAAACAATATCCAACTGCAAATTAAACTCGATTATTATTCACTGTTTTCCTCTGGAGTATAAACGTTCCTCTTAACACTGAAATATATTTCACAACTAAAAGTTTCAAAGTGGAGATAATTGCCTCGGGAACACAGAGTGAAAAAAGAAAAGGAAGGGAAAAAAATCACACATCCTTTTAAAAGTGAGAACGAAAAAGGAAACACATGTTTGCGGAGCGAAAACTTGAATGATCCTCCTGCGTCCAGTAGCACTACTGACAAGTCATTTCTATTACTCTCAAAAACTGCAGACGCTCACACAAGAGTATTGGGTTTACCACACAGAAAAAAGTTTTACGCGCCAATGCCGATTCGATTTGGCGACTTTCGATACAGTGGATACATTGCATTTAATTTCTTATTATAAACGTATGTGTGAGCAACACTTCCTATTTATAAATATTCTGATCCTAAAAGTAAAAGGGAAACATATGTGCCAATTATTCATTTGTTTGTTTTAATTGCAATTTTTTTTTTTTTTTTTTTTTTTTTTTTGTAAAAAGGGGGGAATACGACCTCCTTTACGACCTTATAAATATTTTTTCTTCTCGTTCTGTATGTTTTATATTTTCCCTATAATTCTCAATTGAATAAAACCAAATAGATTAATAAAATTGTTTTAATACTTATCTAGTTTAAAGACATTTTAAATTAGAGCTTTTTTTTTAAAAAACCAAATTATACATACATTTTAGTTTTCAACATTAAAAATATTTCTAAAAAAACTAAGTGACAATATTTAATATATATTATTATCACTAAACATACAGTCACAATATTACAGTTAAGTAAATATTCATTAATAAGAACACGTAAATTTAGCAGCGAATAACTTGTAAATGCAATGGAATCTGTTATTTATATAGTTTAAGTGCCACTTTTGTAAAATAAATAACTGATTTATTGAACCCATTTCATTTTAAGTATAATGTACATATATTTTACTAATTATTAATTATCATTATATTATATAAATATTTAACGTTCAATTCATGAAATATAAATTTACAATTTTACAAAACCGACTTGAAATTCCACTAAAAGCGAATATTTTCAGTTATTTCTTTAATGATATGATATCAGCAAACCTTCTACTCTCAAAAACACCGGAAAGGGGAAAAAATAAGGTTTCCGTTTACAGGGCATTTTGATTTGCTAATCCTATGGAATTGTTACTTTCCACTATTGTATTTATATGAATGTAAGAGAGGCAAAGTAATTAATGTCTCTGCAGAATTACATTTACTCCCCGATTTCCGAAAATAAATTAAAATATTTATTAAAGACTGGAAACACACACAAACGAATCGTCAAAATAGACGTAAAAATATTTTTTTTTAATTCGAGGGGGAGGAATGTAATTACGCAGAAAATTTCTTTACTTTTTATTCTTTCGGATGTACTTTATTGGATACAAAAAGATAAAACAATCTGGCTGAGAGGACGAAAGAAGAAATTCCATAAATATTAATATTACGTTCACAATATCAAAATGACCGATAGACGAGATTCTTTTCCAAGTATAAAAATATACCTCAAAACTTTTCGCAACGTTTTTTCCCACCTGCTACCAATTTTGGCGCCCTATCTCTCATTCGTACTGCACTGCAGCGCCAACTATTGCAACTCCCTTCCACATTCAACTAGCTCCCGGTTCACACGCACAGAGGGAAAAGAACACAAAGAGGAAGTAACCAAAAAAGACAACTGGGGATGAGTGTAGAACGTTTTTTTTTTTTTCCTCCCTCTCTCTTGCATTTCGGGAAAGAGAAAAAAAAAAAAGAATCAGCAACACAGACACTCCCCTTGCGAATGTAAACAAAGTAGAAAGGTCACCATTGCGCATCGAATCCTCCTCATCGGGATTTCATTTCGGTGGAGAAGCATTAATTAAAAGAAATCCGAGAGACAGAAAAGCCAGAGGTCGGCGACTTCGGAGAGGCGTCTCTCCACGAAGTGATTCACTCAGGCACAAACATTAGGAAGCGGCTGAGAACCATTACACACCGCAGAGACTTATTAGAGCATTTAAGGGGCTCTCTCTTCCCTTTTAAAAAATGACCTTGAGCTACGAAGAAGATGAACGTGGAAAGTTTGGGTAGATCATTAAAAAAAAAAACACAGTAAATGATTGATCTAAACACCATCTCACAAGATGTATGTCACATCTTATGAGTCATGGTGGGTCTATAAAAATAAATGAATAATTACACATTTGTTCCAACAATCCATACGTCCTCAAATTCATTAAACATGTCACGATTAATTAACAGAATAAAAATCGTACTATTATCGACTCCTTGATGAAAAAGATTACTAACAAATGTCTTTTAAAATTACGAAAGCAGTGTAGTGACTATACAACGGGAGGGAGGGATTGAAATAATTTTTACAAGGTTTAATAAAGCACGTATTTTTTTTTTTTTTTTTTACTTGAAAAGTTCCTACAAATTAATAATTTGAAGGATATTATTTCCTTGTACGTAAAAATTCAGAGGGAAAAGATCAAATCAACTATTAAAAATGATATGATACATTTGTAACGCATCTTCTTCACTATTTAACTCTGCAGCCATCTAAAAATTCAATTACATAGTCAATAAGTTCAAATGAAGATACGTACGAGAAAGACAATACAGCTTATTAACTATCAACTTAGTTAAGAGAATGATTTTGGATTTTTTCTGAGTTAATCCTAGCTAATATTCTAATAATAAAATCCAGCTGACCAAATCACTCGTTCCGATTCACACACTTCTTGTTATCTTGTTCACAGATTCAACCCGTATTATTCTTCAACTAAGGGTCACTTCAATCCATCCGATTAATTACGATGATTCACTATATATATATATATATATATATATATATATACTCCATCTCCCTCCTCTTCTTCCCTTGAATTCTATTTTACTTATATATAATTATATCTCTAATTCAAATCACTGCTCTTATTATCTTCATCTAATAAAAGCAGTGATTTGAATTAGAAATATAATTATATATAAGTAAAATAGAATTCACTGCTCAAATCACCTTTCATGTTGCTTGAGATGAAATTGTAATTTTACGCAATTCAAACAAAAAGTCCCCGAGGTTAGTGAAGAGAAAATCGCAAATAGCCCAACGTCACACATTAAATACTAAATATGTAATAGAGAATTCAGAGTTTGTTAATACTTCAGTGTTTCTGCATTACTTTCATATATTAATTTTAAGTATTTTTATTTTTCTTCGAACATTTTGAAATACTTTCCTACTATCCTAATTATAGTTTGTGAATATTGACAAAACAAAAAACTAGACTTTTTCAAAAGGGCTAATTTCTAATTAAAATACCTCACTATAATGAAATATTCTTTACTGGTCTATAAAAGATGTAAATTTAAGCATGTTAGCAATAAAACATTAACACGCTGATAATAAAAAAGCTTTCTCAGAAGTCGAAATCATACTACAGAGTAAATGCATTTGAACAATTATTCTGGTGTGTGTACCTTAAAAGTGTGTATTAAACTTTTAGGAAAATGTAAAGAGATTCATTAGTTCAAAAGAAATGAATTATAAAACTAGAGTAGAATTATATAAATCGGTTTCTAAAGGGGGGGGGAATTAGTTTGGAATACGAATTTTTTTTAAGTATAGTAAACATTTATTACAATTCAACAAGAATATGTGTCACACAATGTGACGTTGAGATATTCGCGATTTTCTTTTCACTAACCTCAGGGACCTTATAGTGATTTGAACTGCATGTAATAACAATTTCTTCCCAACCAAAATGAAATGTAATTAGGTAAATTAGAGGATTATCGAAGTGAAATGAATTGAGATAATGATATACAAATGAAATAGAAATTAAAGAGATCGAGAGGATAACGACTTGCGATATTTATAATTTGAATTGAAGCACCTCAGTTAGTTTTGTGGATTGAAGATAATTCTAGCAAAATACTATGCTAAGTTACTGTTAGTGAAAACAGTGTTAAATTCAGAAAGAGTGATTAGGTAAGTTAAGACTTAATTAGTTGATCTTAATTTAGAATTGACGTGTTAAATGGGATTTGAAGAGGGCGATCTTATCCAACCTTCAGTGATAAATAAAATATTTTATCTTGTTCCTACATGTTTTCAAGCATTTATTGATTGTTTAACTAAATGAGTCCAGCATTTATTGATTGTTTAACTAAATGAGTCCAGCATTTATTGATTGTTTAACTAGGAGGGAAGAATGACAGCAACCAAAACACTGCTTCTTTCTTTTGTAATCAAATCATTATAACTTTAGGGATTAATTTAAGGGTAAATCTCGTAACTATTCACTTTCTCTCTCTCTGATGAGTACTACATCATCAAGCGTCAACTCACCAAGAAAGTGCATCGAACTTTAAATAGCCATCAAGAGAAATAAATTTGAAAATTATTATTTTATGTTGTTTACCAGGCTAAAAAAATAGTCTGGAACAGTGGATGTTACAAATATTCTTTAACTATCTACCATTTCAACAAACAGGTGAATACATAAATCTCATAAGAGTGTACCCTTAATCCATCCATTATGAATTCATCTACAGGTTCTAATAAAGGAAATATTTCTCATTAACTTTACAAATGACCGCTTATATTCAAATGAGGCAAGTAGAAAATGATGATGAATTCAAGTCTGTCTATTATTTTCCCCTCCCGTCAGAGGAGATTTTGGCCAGACACGAGGAGAATCCTTTCACATTCAATTATTGATCACTTACCCGCTAGGGATTTCCTCCAATTTAGACTTACAACTGACTCACACGGACAAAGGGCTGTAGGTTTGAACAACACAAAGCCTACAGCAGTCCAGTAAGAATTCAGTCGGTTGCTAGGCTCGTTGTTTCCGGAATTTCATTCGGAAATCCCGGACAAATCATTATATATCGAGCGAGGAACTTAATTATCACCGCTGCTATTCTTCGTCTAGTATGAGTATAAAGCATTCTATAATGAAGTTATAAAAGGTGGAGGTTATGTTAGCCTAATAGTAAGACCAGAACTCGAAACGCATTTTTCTGTAAGGAAAAATATGCCGAATTTCATAGAAATTCATACGATTAGAACAAACACAACCTCTTATAATAATATGTCTTTGAATTTTGAAAAAATTCCATTTGCTATATGAGATGAAACGTATTTTATAAGAGAAATAAAAAATGAACCGCTTTATTATATTGTAACATGGGCCATACACGATTTATTTCCTTTCAGCTAACATCTGGGGTTTCTTTCTGATTTTATATTTAAGTTCCCAGCTTCTTTCCAATTAAATGGAACGTGATGCAAATTAAATAAACTTCGGAAGTGGAGTAAATAGATGTAATCAAATCGTATAAAAGCGATAGAGAATTGAATTGATTGATTAAGGTTAATAAGAAGAATGTTTGATGTGCGCAGTATTCTGGCGTGTGTAGAAGATTTGATGAGATTAGGATTCATCGCTGTCGAAGCAATTACAGAAGTACTCGCATCTTATTCCGATAAGCGTATTCTTTAACAAATTGTTTTTAAGTTGTTATTACTCGCGGAGAAGGAAGGTATAACTGTTGAAAGCACCCCCCTCAGTTGAGGAGAAAATAAAAATATTTTGGAAATAACTGACTATTTAAATTAATTGGTTTGTGCTTGAACTTATGTTGAAATGTAGATTTTGTGATTAAACTTTAAGATGACAGACGATTCTGGTATTAGGATGCCGTTACAATATGACAGTGAAATCGATCTTCTACGAGAAAACGATGTCCACTTTTGGATCATGTTTTTTGGCATCAAATGCGAACAAATTTTACAAAAATGAAACATACGCATGATTAATCTTAAAAGAATTAAGAGTATACTTACCACTACTGAGCTGTAAAAAATGAGCAACAGCAAACAAACATCACAAAAGAAGAAACGGGATCATTAATCACAGGAAAACATTTTAAAAAAATTGCTAATTCATGGTTCAAATTCCTGTTTACTTACATGAATACATTACTAATGTAATATATAATATGTAAAGACAGGACATACACCCAAAATTCTTCTGAATTGGCTAATGTATTGAATAATAGAAAGTACACGAACGATGACAATATATTATAATCAACCCCAATCTATTAGAATCAAGACAATATGACATTAATATTTGACATTTCTATCACAACTTCCCTTCAACTAACCTTTGGGAATGCTGATTGAATAGAGAATCTCTCCCAATAAATGAAACGTGACTAATTTAAATTATAACATAATTGGTGGTGTTGTGAATGAGATTCTGAACTGCATTTGTAAGCTGCGAAGAGGGGGGAAAAAAGAGGAATTGGGGGTTGTTAGTGCTAGAGAGATTGAGCGGAAGTTATCAACAAATGCATGAAAATCGTGCCTGTATGTGGAGATGTAAGATCGAAATTAATAAAGATCAGCAAAGTGTCAGTGACTCGGATCCTCATTTCAATTGTTACTACGGACTCGAACCCGATTGATCCATTATTGTTAAGTTGTATTCATACCATTAATCTCTTGAATCGGACGCGTGTAAGGATTATTCCACAGGCGTGATTATAAACATTGAGATTCGAACAAATTCAGGTTGAGTGACTGCCTGATTTGACTTTATTAGTGACTGCGTTGATTAGTTAGTTATTGACTAGTAATGGAGCGATCAAGTGAAGGAAATAATTTCCAGGTATTGCAACATAAGATGAATGAAATATTAACAATATTATATGTCCTTGCACAAGAAAAAAGACAGTTCAAGAAGATTACACTTGACTGAATTTGGAAGACATATGATTACAGGTCTGCAATGGTAGGAATTAACTTTGTATAGATACTGCATACAAAGAAAAAATAAAGGAATGCGAATAATACAATCCCGAAAAAAGTAACCAATACCTTGCTCTATTCGGTTCAAACCGACTTTTATTCTCCATAAAACAAAGCGGAAAAGAAAAGTGCCAAGGCTTTACATAAAATAAAATATTTCACGAAAATCGTTCATAACATCACGAACGCGGCGTTACTTCAACCCTAAAGAATAAGCAATAAATCCTGTTCGATCAAGTTTTCCGAAATCGATATATAAACCAGCATCAGTCCCTTCCAATGAAAACAGATATCTATGCAAATGGGGACAAAAAGGAAACTGGACAAGAAAGGAAATCGACAGCAACCCAACAATGGACATTTTTTCCCAGAAATGCGTGCGTTCACTTTACTTTCCCGAAGGTCAAGGATTACACGCTGCTTCATTGCTATTCAAAAAAATCAAGAACTAATAACACTGTAAGAACAACTTCAAACCTCAACGGGGTGGCCACTTTTGTTTCCAGGGTCCAGGAACAGGTAATAGCAGATTCTCGAAGTATAATTAATGATCGAGGATTCGTTCCTTGGCCATGATCTTACACACCCCCGACAGAAGGAAATCAGAGCATGCGCAACAGGAAAGGGTGTTTATCTAGGCGGACACTTGTTTGCTGTGTTTCTTATCCGTAAAGCCAGAAGACAGGATCGTGCGTAGCTACTGTTCAGGGCCGAACGTGATAAAGTATATAAATAACAGAAAGGAATCGTTGTTTTGGATTGCTCTCCGCAGCTGTCATAAGGTGTCAGAAAGTTGATATATGACACAAAACGTTATAAAAAAGGGAATGCAACAGTTTGGTTTGCATTTTTGATACATAACTGAACGTATAAAGACCAGGATCGCAATTATTGAAACTATTTAGGCCGATATTTAGAATGGCGTGTAACACGTCTTTTTTCCATACAGATTATTTGTTACTATGCCAAAAATAAAATGCAGAAATGGACTTGTTGGAATAATAACACAAAGTTTTACCTATATTTGAACTACGAAGATAACTAAATGTCTTAAATATTAACTCAAGTAAAGAGAAAGAGAATTATAACAACAATGCTTATTTTGAAAAAGTTTCTTCCAACATTATTTAAAATAATATTCTTGATGTGAAATATTCATTTGACAATATCTAATATTAATAAGGTTGTGTGTGTGCGCGCATGTGTAAATAGAATTTTTTTCATATTATAATAGTAGCTCGGGTTAAAAAATATAACTCCTTTTTATAATAGGTTAAACATTGATGAGAAGTGGTAATATACATAGTATGGTCTAGAATCACTTGATTTATTAATAATTTACATTGCTTGATAAATGAAATTATGCATATTTGTAGTGTAATCGGTTATTTTAAATAAGTTGATTAATAGTTATAATTTTATTTAGATACTATTCTTTTCGTAAGCTATTTTGGATTATAGTGTCATATTTTGGATAGTTCTGTTTAATAATGGTTTATACCAAATTTTGTAACAAAGTGACTTGCTAAGTGAGGTACTTTGGATCCATAAAACATGTATTTCGGTCCAAAACCAGGAACGGCATTTTAAATTATTTTATCTCCTTTTATAAGTTTTGTCTTCTGAACAGTTTTCTTCACTATTTCAGTTTTTAAGTTTTAAACAATTGTCTTTATTTATTACGATTATTGAGTATTTAACTTTAATCCATATCTATTAAAAATAGTATGTATTTATGTCACAGTTTTTAATATTAATTTTATTTTTTGCAATATTTAAAGTAATTTAATAATAACTTGGTTTATTTTGTTCTTTTTTATAATTATATTCATAATTTAGTTTATTATTAAATTTTTTTTCCACTATAAAAATATCATAAATAAGATTGTGCAATTTTTTTTTTATGCAGATATGAAAAAAAAATTAAAAGACAGTGAATTAATTAATAAATTATATATAACCACAAGCAGATACTTAAAATTACTATTCGATAAAAAAAAAATACAAAATATGGTGGGAAATCTTAATTTCACATAAGAGGGTGCATTACGCTGTGTGTGTGTGATCTTAAGACACGTTTACAATACTACCGTTATTATGTTTACAAAGAGAAGGTAATATATTTCGAATATTACCTCAAAAACATCGCCGATAACACAAATCTTTAACATACAGTTTGAAAAAAATTAAAGAAAAGAAGTTAACAAAATAAAAACTTTTAATGATACACGTAAATATTCATTTAAGAAGAGTTTATTTCGCTTTGAAACTAAAAGTTTTAGTAATCAGATAATTATTTTTTTAAATAAAATTGCCGCAAGAGTGCGTGGAGACTCGTATTGTTTCATCAGAAGGTCTAAACACACACACACACACACACACACACAAAGTTAGTGGAAAATTATCCGAAAAAAACTCTACATCCATACATAAACACCGCGAAACAAAAAATAATTAAGAACTCGTTCATATTCAATTTACCAACTCTGACGTATTATTATTTAAGTTGATGTCCATCGGATATGCCCAATGCCGTGGTGTCATAAATACTGGTCCTTTCAATAAGAGCGACATTAGTGATTCTAATATAAACCACATTATAAAAAAAGTTTCTTCAGAAAGCATTCAAATTCGAGTGCATTACATCCAATTGCGTAGATAGAAACGTGACGTAACCTTAGAGCGACACATTTAGAAACCGTGAATTTTAAAATAGTACCCAATACACTCGATTGGGAGAGAGAGAAAAATAAAGAAGTTATTAAGCAAGCGCCCTTTCGAGAAAGAAAGCGTCAAATGCGCTTCTCCTACAACAGACACCCCAATTAAAAAAATAAATAAAAAGCACACGTTTTACGCCTTTGGAGCCAGCAAAATATAAATTGGCTTTGGCAGGATGTAACATCTTCCAGCCCAGAGCAAATCTACTACGCGTTTCCTGTCTTACCCTTTCTCGAAACCTTGAAACGCACTCCCTGAATGACATCTTTTGAGCCGCTTCACAATATCCTGTGTCAGCTTTTCATGTAAAAGAAACACTAAGTGACAACTAATGGACTCGAGCACTCTAAAAGTATCCAAAAAAATCGATAGGAGACTATAGTAATGTTGGACGAAGGAAATTTAAGGTAAAAAAATTATTTGTTGATGGTAACCAAATTCGATCCATTGGCAAGGAGAATTTTAAAATAAAACAATTATTTAAAGCGTGGTGCAAATAACCAAAGCAAAACAAAATAACGTTTTTTAAGGTAACTGAGAATCCTCGAAAAAGAAAAATGAGCTTATTTTATGTGAAATACAAATAATTCCGCCCCCCCCCCCTTTTTTAAAAAAAATTAAAGCAATGGAAGTCGCATCTAAACATTGGGGTATTTCCACATCATGCAAGGCAAATCAGATTTATAAACATAAATAATTATGTAAGAACAAAAGAACAATCAGTGGCATCCCCAGAAATTTATTTCGGAGGGGGGGGGGGAGTATATCGTCAATACCCTGAAAGAAGCAATTTTGTAGTTTAGAATTACCACTAGATAAAAAAAAATTTTAAGAAAACGCTAAATCTGTCTTATTTCTCCTATTTAAAACTGTTGTATCGATATAATTTTATCAAGAAATAAAAATTACAAAAATGAAGATAATTTAAGAAAAATGGTTAAGATACCATGAGAGTAAAATTTGAATTTGGGGTGAGTGCATTTTCTATAGAGATGCATCCCCCTTCCTTTCTTTGTCTGCACTGGCCCAAAGGCACTTTTCATAGACAGAAAAAACTTTTTTTTATTCTTTACACAGGAATTGGTTTTGTTGAAATCTTTTTTCCTCTTCATGAATGAAAAAAAAATTAAGTAGAAGGAGAAAAAATTATTATGTTTGAAATTTAAAACATTTAGGAGAGTATAATAGAATAATTATTCTAAAATATTACAATTTCGGGAAAAAAATCTTGGGGGTTCATATGTCCCTTTACATCCCCCAAAGTACGCCACTGAGAACAATTAATAATGGATAGCTATATATATATAAAAAAATAAGTACTTATTTTTATGTACATCTTGCATAAACTCTTGAGCATTCACAACTTTAAAAATTTCCAGGATGCATAAAAATATAACATTCTATGAACTAAACATAATTATAATTTCAAAATTTTTTTTAGTTTCATAAAAAATTTAATTTTATAAATGAAATTTCCCGTAATTTTTACACAAATATTGGGCAATTCTTAAAATTTGAGAGAATTTTAACAGAATTTTTTTTTTATTCATTGTATTGGATAGTGGTCCTCAAAATGTACAGGAATTGATATTGATGCGAATTCTATTACTTCGTATTTGTTTAATCATTCTTTTAATTCAATGAAAATCTTTATCAAACATTTAATCTTCAGATTAGCTGATTCACATGTTCCCTATTAAATTCTCTAATTGAAGTCCGGAAATTTCAATTCTTTTGGCTACCGAATCAATTAAATAAATTGGCCGAGAAGAGGTTGCTCTTGTTCTTTCGTACCGTGTTAAGCACAGCTTTAACTATATTTTTCTATTACATTAATTGACTTATTGATAAGGGGAAAAAAGGGGTAGAAAATTGGTAATAATTTCTTTTAGTAACAAATACAATCACAGAACAAGGTTTGACAGTAAAAAACAATCATGAAAATAATTTTTTAAAAAAATGTAATTTCCTCCGCAAATTTCAGGAAATTCCGATTTCGCAAATAGAAAGCCTTATCTGGGCAAGACCTGAAATGTGACCCATTAACTTGCAAAGCATCGAGCAAATAAAAAAGTAGCCCGAATTCCACTCGAGAATCTTAATTACTGCGTAATGTTTCGTCTCGCTCTCTTAACAGCTGATAAAACGGGAAAGGAAATTTCCGGGGAAAAAAGGTGGTCGACCAGCTCCATCTGTTGCCACGGCCTGACGTCACAGGAGGCAGGTGAGATGTGTTTTTCGGTTGCCATGGCAACGGCAGCTGGTGGAGGGAGTTTCAGACTGAGTGCACTATTGAATGAAAACGGTTGGGCACATTATAGGAAAAAACGGACTTGCCGCTGAGACACGTATTGGAAATTCGGCGAATAACGATCGACATATGGTCCGCGATGATAGGCTGACTGTGAAGCAAGGGGCTAGTCGGTAAAAAGTTTCGGTGGGAACTCACAACAACGCGTGTTGATTTCACGCGTAAAACGATGTACAATCAAAACAGTAAACAACCCTCCCTTGCGTCTTGTAATGTTCCAACTTAAAATATATTTTTTTGTAGCGCCTACTTGCATTTTTCTCTCCAATAACATTGGAGATTTTTAATGAATTGAAATTGCAAAACATATCGATATTATCATATGAAACAGTGATCTACGCAAGAAGCGTAATGAATCGATCTGAAGACAGTAGTCTAAGCGAAGTATCTAATCGAAATAGCTAATACCTAATTGATAATATCCAAGCGAAATAGAATTGAAAGTGAGAAAGAGTAGTTAATACTGAGTAACAGGTAGATGCTTGTATGTTAGAAATTTAATAATAGCATTAGTTGATCTTCCGTCATTAAAATGGAAAAGCAGAGAATCGTGGCTTGATTAAGTTGTAAAATACGTCGAATCTTCACTATTTGAGAAGTACCTCACTCTGCACAGGCGAACTGGTAATCTAGAAGTTAAATATAAAATTCTAAACTAGGATGCAGGCGCGTCGAGGAAAAGTAAATATAAAGAGAGTGTTGATTAAAATAAATATTAATATAACGGGATTTAGTTCTTTTCTTGTCTCCTCGTTAAATTGTTAGTTTATTCTTGCTTTAATATTGTTATTTAAATTATTGGGGATGCCAGGCAAAATAATTCTTGGAGGGGAAATACAAGTTTAGTGCCCAATTATTATTTAGATTTGTACATGTGTAGGAAATTATTCAACGGGCATGATACAAAAGGCGCGTGTTTTTTTTTTTTTTTTTTTTTTTTTTTTGGAAAAATAAATAAACTCAAGTTGAATTACTGCCTGGTTTGTCTTTGATAGTGACACTTCTATTACTGATTAATAATGAAAAGAGAAGGAAGTTAGTCCGGTACTTTATGCCGTGAATATACATATGAAACGTGAAGCTCAAAAAGAACGTCTAACAGAAGCAAACAGTTTCCGAAGACATAATTCCTATTTTTCTTTGGACAAGTTTCTCCCGAAAAAGAAAGACTTAAAATAAGACAGCGGTGCGGCAGACATCTGTAAGCACTCCGTTCCAATACATTTCTCTTCCAAACAATACGGCGCCCCTTATTCCCTCTGTTATGGATACACACACAGCTGGAATCTATTGCTTCCTCCGAAGGGCAGAGAGTTATTTTTACTCGGTCCATTTTAACCTCCCGCCTCCAACGACCTCCTAATGCCATAATTACACCAGCCTGCCGTTTACGGAAATTCCTGTTTGCACTCAAGTTTTGAAGTCTCTTCAACCAATGACAAAAAAATTCCCATGTCAAACCTTATTTTAATTGACATTTGCAAGTCGTCGAAAAATATGTATTTGTAAAAATAAACAGTTTTGTCTCTTTTTTTTTAAATATGTATTTGTAAATATTAACAGTTTTGTCCCTTCTTTTAACGTTCTCAAACTGAGATTATAGGAGGAAGAAAAATTAATTAAAATTAACGAAAATGAAATTAGTAAGAAAATTTTAATTACTTTCGAGGGTGGAGGTGATTGTTTATTGACGTCGACACGAGGGTGCTGCCAACGAGCTTCTAATTTTGATCTTCAGTCAAGTGACGAGGACGACACCTGAGCTGGAACTCCCTCTTCAAACTTCCACACCAAGCCAACGGGAGGACTTGGGATGACACCCAGATTGAACGTGTACCAGCACCGTTACACGGAGGGTCTCGTAAACCCAGATTACAGCGGCTACACTTTCGAGGATGGAGAAGAACATGTTAGTTCTTTTTGAAAGAAAGTTTATATATATGTGTGTGCACGTGCGTGTGATATTGATTTTTAATCAATTTACTTCTCTTTTAACAGCACACCCTCTAAACACATACTACGTTTACAATCATGAAATCAAAGATAGTTTCATTCAATTATTTTTTAATCGTCTTTATAAAATCACTCTGATCCCAACACGACTTAGTTCATGTAAAGCCGACTTCCCCAGTACTCAGAACACTGGATTCTAACCAGGAACAACTTTTTTCAAAGGCAGAAATAAACACTATTCATAAACAGCTTCGGGCAATAAAATCACATATCCCTGCCAATCACACAGTACCTTTAAAATTTAGAAGCACTGAACAAATGTGTAATTTTTCAGCACAATGTATGAAGTTAAAAATAAAACATTAAACAATTAAAGACAGGAGATGTACGATAGTTTCAATAGACGACAGATTGGCGACTAAACTTCATCACTTTGAGCATTGGTTAAAAGTTATGCGGAAGACATCTGAACGGGTTCCTCAATTTTCCTGACTTTCACTCTACAATACAGAACGGCAGGACAAATTCCATTTAACCCAATCATTACCAGACAATGAGTCTGTAGTGAAATCAGGATTCGAGCAAGCAGCTTGACTCGAACATCATGACGTGACCATTCGGCTACCATGACCCTAAATTATTATTTAGTAATTTATATTGTTGTCATAATAATGTATTGTTGTTATGTAAATGTACTTAAGGTAACTGAGAGACCTTCCACAAGGAAAAATAATACCCGTGTATTATATAAAGTTTAAATAGAGTCCTTTCTTTTTTAAATTAAAAGCGAAAGAAGTCATATTTTTAACAGTAAGATATCTGTATACATATATATTCTGTTTAAGCAAAATAAATGCATTTGTAAGCGTATTTTTAATAATAAATTTACATTAATTACATTAAATATAAATTTAACAACTTTTTAACTTACAAATATAAATTTCAATAATAAATATTTGTAAGCGTAAATATTTATGCACGAGCAATTAGTAATTAATCAAAAGACGTAATTACATATAAATCATGCACTTATTACTGCTAGGTACATCTTACACAAATTCTACAGCATCTATAATTTTAAATATTAATAAAGAACTTATAAATCTAACATTCAATGTACTGAATATAATTATAATTTTAAAATTTGAATTCAATAAAATTTTTAAAAAATTTAATGTTATGATTAACATTTCCCTTATTTTTTTATACAAATATTGCACATTACATGACATTTCTTAGAGTCAATAAGAAAAATATTATATTCACAGTATAGAAAATAGCCTCATTATATTAGTGCAGTATTGTTAGAGTAGAGTTTGTGAGGAAAGCGTACCAGAATTTTAAACAAACACATTTTAAGAAAAACGCATATGCAGCTATTTTTCCGTAAGGTGCGACAAGTGTGTTTACAATTTTTAAAACTCTATTGTTAAAGGTTCTATTTATCAAATTACCTAAAAAACACATCTACGAAATGAGTGAAGCCTCCTCTACTTTATAACAACAAGATTTTAAAAAAAAAAGGGGGGGGGGGATTTGAAGCCTTTTAACGTATCAATTGCCTTAAAAAGATACACATATACTTCTGACATATTAATCGTTTTACACTCGAACAAACTGATTTGACTCAAGGGCAGATTTACAGTGAGCGTGAGTGATGGGGGAGTTTAATGGCACAAGAGTCAGATATGATTATGCTGCGCCAAACAAAGTGTAACTGTGATCTAGACATTTCAAAAAATGGAAAAATAAGATAAAAATTGGTTGACGCGAAGGATGGTCAATAGTAAAGAAGAATCACTACGGTATCCCTGGGGAGCGTCATCCGTATTTGCCACAAACGGTGAAATCCCATGAGAAAGAAAAAGATCACTAGGATGCCTCAGGGTCATGAATGCCTTCCCTACCTAAAGAGGGTAAGTTCTTGATTGGGAGACCATTAAGTTATACAGACGCTAATAAAATAAAAACCCAATTCGCGGCTCAGTTTCGATCGTCGGTTCAGTCATCATGGAAGTTGGCGATCCAATCGACACTCACAGGACTAGGATAAGAATGCACGATCCTCTTCTACAACTTTCTAAACACTCTACTCCCACACACATACACACACACAAAATACTTTTTAATTAGAATATTTTAATAACTTAAATAGTTACAATTACACAAAACTATCATTAAAATCGCCATTTACGTCTGTGAGTTAATTTTACGCACAATTTATTCACAACATTTCATCGATTTGCAAATTTGTTTCTTTCAGCTCTTTAATTTGTCTCTTGCATCGACCTACATGAGGGGCGCTATTTTAAGCAAAAACTAATCCAAAGAGCAGAAAAGAAAAAGAAAATTTGCATTCGATAAAGACATTAATAACTAGGCGGCGAAGATTTACATACACTGATGAGGGAACGGTGGAAAAACAACATGCAAAATAATTTACTCAGAAATGACCCATTAATGTTTCATAAATTATCCTCAGCGCGACGACCCTCGTTTGGAAGTCGTAAAAACACACATTTCGTTTAGAAATCGCATAGACAACAGCTGCACCGACTTAAATGAATCCTTTATCATGTCGCTATCTAACCGATCAACACCGAGTCGTAACCGGAGGGGGTCGAACGTGCCGATGCGTTTAGGGTCAGTTTTTCCTCGAAGTGAGGCTTCGAAGAAAAAGATGCGTAATCATCCCGTGTAATAGTTACATTGATGGTTGGAGATAAAAGTATAAAAAAATCATAAGTCATTTTCAAATGTAATGATGCTTTTAGGCGTTGATGAAATGGGTTGAGAGGAAGTGCGGCTAAAGAGAGAGAGAGAAATTGAAAGGATTTTATCCTGCATTGATTCAGTTTCAACAAAACAAGTCATGCCTTGTATCTACGTCAAAGCGCTCCTTTGTTCGGAAGAGTTGAATTTTCCATTCCGCGGAGGATGTTTGAAACCTGAAGCAAGCGAACTACAGGTTGATCCTGTTAAAACGCGATTGTCGGGATCCATGGTCGATAAACCTCAGTTTAAATAAACAGCGAGTTATAATACCAATATAAACTGAGTGAAAAATCAAAAAATGAAATAGACATTTGTCAAAAAGGTGCTTTCCGCTATCCATCATTTTTCAGACAATTTCTTTAGGTGATGCCCCTGTAATCTACACACACAAAAAAAGGTAAGAATTTGTTGACTAGAAGGTGAGTCGAAGGATCGCTAGGGTATCCCGGGAGCCCGTTACCCGTGTTTACCAAAGACAATAAACCCCATAGGAAAATGGAACACTAAGGTACCTCGGGAGTCCTGATTCCTGCACTTACCTAAAGAGAATAGGCCCCTAAAGGGATTCGAAATGTTAAAAAACAGAAAGGATTCGATGAAATCACATTTTTCCTTTTCCAAAAATATTTATTTAAACATATTAAAACCTACAGTTGAATCACTAAAACAAAATGCAGAATTGTTTTCGAATATGGAAGGAAGTGTTTTTTTTTTTTTTTTTTTTTTAAAGCAAACAGGAACCTTTTTTGATTATTTCCACAACAACTAAATTAAGCACTCGTGAATTCAAAATGGCTGGTAAATGCGAACTTCTGAGACGTATACTCGTCTTCCGACATTTCTCTCTCTTAATCAAACACTCGCTCAATCCGTCTCATTTATTCGTAAGGCGGTCCGAGTCATCTCAAAGAAAGCGGTCATCAAGAGCGAACGGATTCGGCGGAAGCCCGATCGTGATGAACGAAGGACAGCCTCGAAAAGATAAAAAGGATCTCTCACACAATGACCTCCATTAATACACAACGAATTTGTTTAAATGGTTCTAGCGATCACTTTGACGAGGAAAAAAAACTCCTTTCAGACCGAGATGTTTCTTGAGCGTGGGATGGAATTATGTCCGCACTCCCTAAAGTACATTGTCTATTCACACATTTCCATTCATTCGTAATTTTTTTCAACGCAAGTTCGGTTCAAATTGATTGAATAACTTTAATTCAATTATGTAATATTAAAGTGATTACACTGAGTGTTTACAAAAGAGAATCCCAACTTTGAAGAGCTACACTTAAGGTACGGTTTCCTAGAAAACTGGTGAAGTTATATCGCGGCCGTAATGTTATGGCGGATGCCATACCAAAACGTTGTCTATGTAAATCAGAGACTCTTTCCTAGGAAACCATAGCCTATATAAAACTTAAGAAACTACAACTTTTTTGGATAAATTAAATTAAAAATAACGCTTTAGTATTTAAAATTAAAAATTCTCAACGTGACCACCAAACCAGGAAAAGAAACAATATTCGGTCGATAATAAAAATCATCCCAAGCTTTTTTTCAGGTTGTTCGGTGTACAGTTTGAATGGCTGCATTTATTCGCAGTTTGAGTTTGTCAATGTCGCCGGTAGTGTGGCGCGAAAAAAAATATTTTCTTTTAATTAATCTAAAGGGGGGGGGGAATTGCAGAGGATTAAATTAGGGCTTGGGGGGCGCTGATTTGGTGCAAAACCATATTTTTTTTTTTTTTTTTGACCGAACTACCAAAAAAGGCAGTTTATCAGTTAAGCTAGGATTTCATCAAAAAGAAAGACCGTTATCTAGCGATCGTAATATTGCGGTGGATAACGTCACTAAAAATTTCGTCTATGTAAATCAGATGGCGGTGGTTTCCCAAAGGGCGGTTGAATGCGAGCGGGGCGTAAATCAACAGGTATGCTGTGGTTTCCTGGGAAAGACTTGATTAGGAAGGATGACGACATGATCCAGTGTAATACTGCGACCGCCAGATAACGGCACCACGTTCATAGGAAACCATAGCTTTCAGCATCCACGAACAGATACCACTGTATCGAAAACGATTGAATTTCAAACCATACAAGTTATTGCTGATATAAACTCTTACCTAAAATGAGAAAAAATAGAGCATTTATTTTTGCAAATTTGCTGTTTATGAAATCAGGTACAACGCATCTTTATATATGATCTTGTCAACCGACACAATGCTCGCATATGGCGTCCACTAACCGTTGAAATACGAACATGATTTGCTGAAGGTTAATGTGTTTTGTGCCATATCACAATTACATTATATATAAAAAGTTTCCGCTCATGCTCCACCCCCTTCTTGGATCTGTAGTTACTAGCATTACTTAATAGAATATTCTACAGATTTGACTGTTGACATAATTAAAAAAAGAATCTGGTGCTGGTTTTACGTATTGACAGGATACTGTTCGTGCTCTGCTGGTGGCCACATAGAATATTTATAATTTTATCAAATTTAAAGCATTATTTTTAATTTAATTTGCCCCAAAGAGCTGTAACTTCTTTAGTTTGGTAACAGTGGCTCTTCAAATTTGGGATGTTCAACCAGAACCCAATATATTAATTTTTCATCTTAGTACGAGATCAAATTATTCGAACTTATGATTCCCTCCTCCCTCTTCCAACCTACATGACATTAAATGAATTCGAGTTTCATCTCTGTGTATGAAATTTAGCAATCCAAGTCTTTTTTAAAAAAAAAATAAAGAAAGAAAAAAAATAAAGAATCGTCCCAGTACGCGATATTTATTAAATGATAGATCAAAATATTTCAATTCGTGTATTGAAAGGATAGTGTCTAAAGATATAAAAATGCAGCCAAATGGAGTATGAATTGTTTTTAAACTAATAATGAAGGACTGGATACAAATGTGTGCTCGATTCCTGCGAAACAAATACAGGAAATTAGGCACTCTATGCAATAAAAATGTTAATTACTTTTAATGCGTCCATAAAAAGATTTTTAACCAGTTCCACGATATACGCTATGGATCTTTCTCCTGTTACAATACTAAAAGTGTTTTGTTTTCCTTTGGGGGGGGGGGCTTCCAACAATAGAAATATCACATAATGAGTTAATACAGACAAAACACGCACGCGTTAATATAACTGTATAAAATAGGACACACAATTTTACTTTTACAAATTTGTATTATACCTCACATAACAAGTGATTCTGCTTTACATGCGGTTTATTGTGCTTCATCAATAAGCAATTGCTTATGAAATAACTCCTAAACATTTAGTTGTCATAATTGTTTTTTCCCCCTAAATTCAGAGATTATTTTCCATTTTTGACAAAAAGAAAGGATAGTGTATCATTATTTGGATAAGTTCTTATTATTTAAAATTAACAAGTTATTTAACTAACAAAAATTCTTCTTACATAAAAAAATTCATATTAATATTGGAACATAAGAGTAATATCCCTCATCATATATTAATACTATAGCTTACGGTTCACTTAAACCACGGTTTAGTAACCATGACTCACACTAATTGTATATCAACGGGTCAGTTTACTTTATTATTAACGTAGCACTAGAAACAACAAGAGGGCTATTGACGACGGATCTCGTAATTTTGAGCCACGGTCAAGTGACGAGGACGACACCTGAGCTGGCACCCCCTAACATCCACACCACACCACACCAACGGGAGGACTTTGGGCCCCGACAGATTTAACGAGAATCTGCCCCGGCTACACGACGGGTCTTTGGCGGCCAAGGATCGATCCCGCGACTGAACGAAAACCGCCGGCCACAAATCCGAAACTATGACCACTAGGCTACCGCGGTCACATTAACGGGTCAGACCGTTAACCATTTTAAAATAAGTTATATGACAATATATAAATTCTTCGACAAAATTTTTAGTTCTGCATAGTAAAAATCCCATCAGTTATACAATACTCTTCCAATTGATCCCGCATCTTCATAACTAACTTATTTTTTTCATACTTTCTGCGAAAGATCATTCCAGAAATTCTTTACCCATAAGAAACGCGATTACATCTCTCAATGACACCAATTACTCCTAGATCCCCAAACTTTCTTCCGAGAAGCATTTTAAGGTTCATTTTCGCCCTCTCCCATACACCACAGTTGTTGATCCTTAGCAAGAAAGATGAGTCTTCTCATCCATTTCATTCTGGACGCCTTTAGCGCCCGAGACGAGGTGATCCCTCAATGTTAGTTACTGCAGCCTAGGTCACCATTTATCTTCGCTCGGTTACATCATCAACCCTCCCATCGGGGATCCTAGGGATTTGGGAGAAAGACAGCTTCCTTAGGAAGAAAAAAAATGAGGTTACTTCCCCCCCCCCCCTCGCTTAAAAGGAGACAGAGTCTGAAAATGGCAGAGGGTTAAGAAAGAAAAATATCCTTTTCTGAAGAGCAGATGGTTCTCGGAACAAACCAATCCGTTAACTGACAACGCGGAACTCGGTAGGATAAAGAAGATTTTTAGATTTTGTTGACACCTCCCTCTTTAACACAAGAGGAGCTTGTAAAACAAATTAGATGCATATGAATATACAGTCCGAAAAAGATATATTTTTCATCTCGTTTGTTCAAATCCAGCTGCATCCATGTCACATTTACTTTCAAAACGAATTATTGGGGGGAAATTACAAAATTTGGGGCCATGGTTCGATGACGGATTTGATAAATTAATTCCAAGCTATCATTATCAAATATGTGTATAAAACTATTCAAGAATTCTAAAAGCCTCATAGATTTAACAAACAACAATCCCTTCATTCCACACGACGGTGGATCGTGTCTCGAACTATCGGTCTTCCGGATGTTAAGCTAACACACACACACACAGGTTTAAAACATTAACGAAAAACATAACATTCGTAAAATTTCTAAAATGACGGGAAATTTTTGCAACGTAAGAAAAATACAATAAGACCTCGGTTAACGTTGATTCCATTATTAAGCGATATTATGAGATTCTCCGAAATCGCAATCTCGCTGGGGCGTTTGATATCATTAAGGTATGAACTTATGTTTGCTGCATCACAGTATACTAATGATCGGTCAACAACGTTATTGTGTGTATAAAGATATAAGCATACTATATCTTTATACACACAATAACGTTGTTGTGACAGTTTTTGCAATAAGTGATTGTAAAGAAAAAAAAAAATTAAAGCAGGAAGAAAATCACTTCATTGGGAACAGGAGCAAATACAGGAGCTCCGACGATTAGACGCAGGTGAACGGCAATCTGATGTCGGCTCTGCGTTAAACTTCTCCATTTCAACAATGCGCATAATCTTAAAAAAAATAAAGAACAAATCTCATCATCAGCTACAACAACCACAACGACTAATGCAACGAAAATGATCCGTATGGAGATGAAGATCCAAACCGGGTTAGGTGCTCAAGTGCAGCAATATTCACTACGTTCCAGAAGTAATGTGATGGAGGAAACGGAAAAACGACTTTCTATCTGGATTGACAATGAAGTTCAACACAATGTGTCTTTAAGTTAAGCAATTATGATTGAAAAAGTGAGAAGAATAAGAGGAGCTAAGTAGTGAGTGAATGGTAGCATTTTCAGGGCAGAAGAGTCAGATGTAGCCATGCTGCGCCAAACAAGATTAAGCTGTGATCCAGACGTTTGAAAAAAAATTGGAAAAAAAAAAGCTAAAAATTGGTTGACAAGAGTAGAAAATAGAGTAGGATCGCTAGGGTTTTCCGGGGGTCCATTACCCGTGTTAACCAAAGACAGTAAGCCACACGAAAAAGAAAAAAGATCACTAGGATGTCATGGGTAAGGAATGCCCAAAAAGGCAAACTCCTGGGGTTCCCCAACCTGGAGGCCCAATCCCCTGATATAATCCATAGGGGAGGGTGTCCGGCTAATTCCCATACACTGGGTATCTATTTTAGTCACCCCTTACGACATGCATGGGCTACATAGGGACTATTCTTTCACACCCGATCACTACACGGGTGGAAGAGCAAAAGGAACTTTTAACAGATTTTCTTAAAAAAAAAAGGGGGGGGGATTAGCCACTATTACGGATCGGTTCATACAAAATTATTTCAGATTTGAAAGTAGTTCAAACACAAAACGAAGTGTCATAGATGCCACGTCTTGTTATCGATACGAGTTAGATGACTCCTTCACAGGAAAAAAAAAAGTCAAGTGAAGAATAAATCTCCTGGTCACAAACATAACTTGAATAAATATTTTTTTCACGAATGTTTCATGAATACGAATCGATATTAGCAATAAAAAGTCTGCAATCAATGTAATAAAGTATTTGACAGTGTTACAAAATAAAACAAAAAAAATTGATGATTTCCTTATTCTATTCTGTTTCACCTATTCTCATTATTCACGTGTTAAGAAATGGAATATCGTTATGCGCTGGAACTTATAAGAGCGTATCGCCTACGTTAAGTACAGTCTTATTGTATATACTATTAATAAAAAAGATACCGAACAAAGCACACGATACATATTTTGAATAGTGATAACAAATTCGAAATAAAGCATTCATTTCAACATACAATAAATACTCTCCTTCCCCAACCAACCCCCCAAAAAATTTTAAAGCAAAACTCTAACCTAACTTAAAACAAGTAATTGCCCGAAAACACGAGGAGCATATTATAGGATAATCAACAGTCATCAATCCCACCACACACTAGCCAAAAAAATGCGAATTTCGCAGCAAATGCAGTTCTCGTAGTCTTTAGCACAAGATCTTGACAATCCTTTATGAAGCACACCACTACATTCCATCATCGCCACTTCTTATCTCCCCAACACGAGTACCATAACTCGCCCGTGACAAATGAGCCCCAACCGGACCGCAGTCCCCGGGCTTCTCCATCAACAGCGGCTTATAACCTCTTTTTCTAACCAACTAAGTTGCATTCCATCACAGATATACGCTGGTGGAATTTTTATCAATATCAAGTTACAAGTAAAGAAGATTTTCGAATATGTTATACACCGCGAGCAACCATTGACCCTAACGTTATGCTTGTTTTTAGAGACGGTTTTACTTTTAATTCTCTACGATTAAAATAGTAATTCTTCAATTAAAAAAAATACATTTTTAAGTATAATGAATACCTGTTACCTTCATACGTAAAGAGGGACCCAAAAATGAAACAAAACTAAATCGAATCATACATATTTTTAAAATAATCCTGCGACAACCATTCTCATTTCGTATTCTTCAACACTTGCTTAGGTATGAAAAAGGTTCTGATGCACTCCTGAACAAGCCTTATTTACAAATCCTTATGACTGTCAAAAGAATAGGAACCAAATTCGGAATATTTTTTTAAACTGAAAAATACTTCAGTTTTGATACTACATTTTGGACTACCCATTTCAATTAAAATTAGTCCATTTCTTTTCTTTTAAAAAATGCATCCACAATTTATTTTCTACATTGTAATACTAAATATATTAGGAGCTAAAGAAAATAATTACATATTAAAGTAATGTAAATTTTAAAACGTTATGTATAAACGGATATATGTTTTATAACCAAAAGAAATACTACAGTCGGGGGCCTGAACATGAGCTTCAGTAACACACGAGTCTGTTTTATAGTTTTGGTTCAGTTTTTATTAACGTCGCACTAGAAGCAACACGAGGGCTATTGGCGACGGACCTCGTAATTTTGAGAAACTGTCAAGTGACGAGGACGTCACCTGAGCTGGAACGAAAACGCAGGCCACGAATCCGAAACCATGACCACTAGGCTACCGCGGCCTTATCTGTTTTACAATAGCACCCTCGAGAAGCAATATCGCTGGTGATATCACTAAATTTTATTAAAATAAATGACATTTGTTAAAGTTCGGAAGACGTCACAACTTTCTGTTAAGAGCAAACATTAAAACTTTTTGTCCTTTCTAATTTAAACATATGAATCGCCATGTCTCGGAAGTGAGATTAGATATAAATTCAAACATTCCATATTGGTCAAATTTTAAGAATAAATATCTTTTCTCGATTAAGTAATCTCTAAGCGATTAGTTATTTGGAGCAACAGGAATCGCGGATTAGTTCACAAGATTATATAATCCGCCATGCAAGAGATTAAAAAGAAAAAATGCAAGAAAAAAACTCATCCATTAAGAATTGGTTGATAAAACAAACAGAATTTTCTTTAAAATTTTCAGTGTTTTTTCATCAAATATTTTTTGTAACACGCAATCGACTTACATATTGTAAAAATAGCATACACGTGGCCATAAATTCGTTTTCTTTTTTTCGAACTAACCAATTACTCTAAATCTTAACGCAATAGTTCGTTACGCAGAAAACTTATCTCATTTAAACTTACTTATTTTCACTTAGAAATTATATGATAGCTCAATTTATATTAATACTGTAATTCTCGGTTCGCTTAACCCCCAGTTTAGTAACCATGGACCCGACTACAACGAGTTAAGGGGGTCAGCCTGTACACAGAGACAATTTTCTGTTTGAAAAAATGTCTGTTCCCATAACTCGCAGCGAAGATTTTGATTACTTTTCCCCCATTCCACTGCAAAATGTTCACAAGAAACGAAATTTGCGGGAACAGCTGAGAGCACGTCAAAAGTTCACTTTATTACTTTTTTTTTATCTCTCTCCCACCGAGCTCTCTCTTGTATTCCAGAGTTCTATAATTCAGAAAAGATAGAACATTTTTCTTTAACGGTAGGGATCACACGATGCCGCATTTTTTTTTTTTTTTTTTTTGTTCCCCGCTGGTGCGTTGGGAGGCCTCGGAAATTGGATACAGTAGAGGAGATTATCTTCAACAAGTGTTTTGAAAACGAAAAAGGGTTTCGAGAGGGAAAAAAGCTTGAGATCTTTATATCCATCTTTCAAAGAATAACATTCGGATGCAATCTACTCGGTGAAAGTGGAATAATTGAAAAGAGAGTTCTCTATTTTACTTTCGCGGACCAAAGGCTCGAGTTTTATAGTTAGTGTTACAGAAAAGATTTGACCACGATTGTCTTTCGTGAGAGAAAGCGTTAAAATGTACAAATAAACTCCCCCCCCCAAAAAAAAAAAAAAAAAAATGTTACAATTTATCAAAAAGATTATGTGAGATATTTGATAAATTCTCAGATATATCTCAACTGTAAAGTATGGGTGATATTTCCGTATCATGTTTTTGCGTGTCTAGATGGTTTAAAAAAATTTCCAAATATATTTATATGATGGGATTTTCAATGTTTTTATTTCTAAACTTAAGTCAAAGGATCGCAAATGAATTCTCATCTAAATCATAAAATCACTTGTCATTTATTGACGTCAACAAACAGAGCTTATATATATAATAACAAACAAACTGGCTACCGGTTCAATATAGAACCAAATGATAAAACAGAGTAATGCAATCGATTCAATGAAAACCAATTGGTACAGAAATCATTGCTGTCACCGTTCCAACCGTTTTATTGCTTCGTTCTGTTTAACTAACTGGCGGAGGGTGATGATTGATTGGCGCGTAATCGCCATTTTAGCTCAATTAAAGCCTAATTTTTCACAATGATCGAAATATCAATAAACTCAACATTATTTAGGCTGAAAAATTGAACGATGCCTTACATTCAATTCCAACGGGAACAAGAAGTTCTTCTGTACAAGATGGAATTTAAAAAGTGCTGATAATATTTAAAAGTTAATCATCAAAATAAATTTTTAATTTTAAAATTATAATAGATTTTGTAAGTAAAAAGAAAATGCATAGAATGTTTAGCATTAATATTTACAAAACTATCAAAAAATCATGTAACATAAAAGGGGGAAGAGAGAGAGAGATGTTAAAATTGTCTGAATTTAATTATACTTCTGAAGTGAAGGTAATGAAATATGAGATAATAAATAAAAATGAAATGCGTCTTAAAAACAACCGCTCCTAAACATCGTATTATTCGCATGTGTTTTGCTTACAAAAAAAAGGGTGGGGATCAATTATTCGATAGAAATTCAAATCAGAAATCACATGAATTTTAATTTACAAGGACCCACATCCAAAGCAAAATAATAATAATAATAATAAAATTGAATAAAAGCGTTACATATGCAAGTTCCAATAAAGTACGATGGACGCAATGTTAAAAAAAAAAATCCTTAACAACCTTCCTCAACAAAAAAAATCACTTTTGGAACAAGACAGGACTTTCGTGCATAGAAACATTAAGTTCCGTTCTTCTTGTAAAGAAGAGCACAGACACACTTTCATCATAAACTTAATGAACGGCAAAACCCGTGGGAATCCAAGCCTAAATGATACTCGGGGTGTTCCCATCGCAACAACCCGTTCACACAGTAACTAAGTAAACCATTAACATCAATTACGGCGGCATCTCTCTTCAAAAAAGGAGATGATAGACTGACCTCACTCTTAATATTCGCGATAAATCGTCAAATTGTAATCCTATTGAAGAGAGGCACCGACTCTCCAAGATATATTTATTGGCTTCGATTATTCGGATCTAGATCAAAAGTCCGGTTTTTCTCGATCTCGTGATGAATTGACTTTTCTTTATATCGGGTTTGAAAAAAAAAAAAAAAGAGGATACTGAACTCGCGTTATGTGGATTTTGAGTCGGAGGGTTATAATGACCGAAACAATTTATCACTAGAAAATTACCTTACTTTTACTCAATACCAAATTATCATTTATTATTAATTATGGGTATAATTCTTTTTAAATACATTACTCTCTCAATAATCCAGCAGATATCGGACCAATGCCTTGGACGGATTACTGGAAAATATTAATAACGCATTTAAACAACAAAAGCTATGTATTATTTAATAAAAATGTTATACTGTACACGTAAGTTGAGTGTCAAACACACAAAATAAGTAAAACAAGATAACCTACATTATTTATTTGAAATACAAGGCACAAAATAGTTTTGTTTTTTCTATCCGCACGTATAAAAATGCCAGTTGAGCTATGATTTCGTAGGAAAGCGGTTCCGTTATCTGACGATCACAATATAAAGTGGACGACGTTATTAATTTTCTTAGTCAACTCTTTCCTACGGAAAAGGTATTATAACTCCCCGTAGATTTACGCTCCGTTCACATTCAATGCTTTTTAAGAAACCACATCTGGTTAAAATAGATGGTGTTTTTGTGACGACATCCACCGCAGTATTGCGGCCGCCAGATAACGACGCCGATATTCTTGGATACTATAGCTTTACTGACAAGGACAGAAAGATGACGAACCAGATTTTGGAGTACTGCATCATTAAAAATCTACTTTTTTTTTTCCTTCTTTTTTTTGAAAATACATTAATAAACTCTTCTTCTTTCGTAATTATAATATACATATTGCAATCCCTTTGAATCTGAATGATATAACTACCATAAGCGATGAATTCGTTCTTTTAACATGTTGCACAACATTTGGACATTGGTGGTCAATTCCAGTCTTTTTAGTCGGATCATGTGACCACTGGTAAACATTTTGCATCTGTTTTTTAGCGTTATACTCCTCACACGTGGATAATTTTTATAAAGATTTTTACATGCTCTAACCGATTATTTGGTCCCAAGACATATCTTCCCTCGATGCTAAATGAGCAGATAAAATATCGTCTGTATATGACCCAGCCCCCAGTGGGCACGAAAAAAAATTGTAAAACAACAAACATATAGTACATTAAAAGAATAAAACATATTCTTTTACAGCGCGGGGCTTAACATATTACAGTTATCTTCGTTTAATATTAAAGAATGGGACCTTGCATCGGATTCCCTCTCCCTCCGATTTGTTTTTTTTTTTTTTTTTTTTAAATATAAAAATGTTTATTAATGTCAAACTTTATCTTCACTAAAATTTCGAAATTATTACAGTTTAATTCACTGTAATTTCCTCACATTTGAATCAACAGATATTTTTCTGTTTAAAATATGTTCAACGTTTTGAAACATGATATATCTGAACTGCAAATGTATTTGTTGCCTTACATGCAGAAATAAGAAAGAAAATGTAAAATCATTAAAATATTTATGAATTTTTAAAAATGTGGAGAAAATAAATGAATATTTATGTTATATGCAGGCGGAGTTTTTTATTTATTTATTAATATTGGGACATTTTTCACCTGAATTTGTGTTCAAGATTCTGCACGTTAACATAAAGCATTAAGAATTTTACATATATATTATTTTTAGTACTCTACCTCTTGTAAATCATAAAATAATTGATTTGATTAATCATACTTTCTCCAAAACAGTGACGTATTTCATTTTCTTAAACATGGTCTTGAAGCGCGATGTTTATTATTTTTTTTTTCCAAATGAATTAACATCTTTATTAAAAATATTAATATGCTGATACATAGTTTCAGAATATAGTAAAATCAGTAAAAGCGGTAGATCAAATAGATTCATCGATTTATCCTGCGATTAGAAGGTTACTCTTTACATATACGCAGAAACATAATTATATATATTTCTTAAAATGCATAAAAAAATAAAACAGTGTCAATTTGTATAACAAGTAAAATTTTTGTTTTTCTCAAAGGTCTATTTATTCATTTTATTCAACAAAAATAAATTCAAACTTTATCCCCCCCCTTTCCCCTTTATCGGAATTATGTCGGAAAAACAGCTTCATGATTTATAAAAAAAAGTATTACTAAGAGAATACCAAAGGTTTCCCCTTCCACCAGCAGATGGCGACACCAAACGAAATACGAGCACGAGAGCAGGTGTTTTTCTTATCGAAACAAAACTCAAAACACAGCTGACAGACAAGCAGGAAAAATGACAATTTCCATTCATGCCGGAACGTTTCGAGGTCAGGGTAGTTGACGCGTGCGACTAGATAAAAAGCAAATCACATCTGCTCATCCCTCGAGATTTAACAAAAAGAGAGAAAAAATGAAATTTATGTGTATATTTTTCTGGACAGGCAGGTGCAAAAACCCATTAAATTCCTCTCAGCAAGGTTGCTAATAAACCCCTTGCGTCTTGGAAGGTATGTCAGACAGCAGGCACGTGTTTCTAAGCCGAAAGAAAGTGTTTGAAAATTATTTGCATAATGACTCGGAGGTATTAAGAATTAAGGCCGTGGTTCTAGTCTATTTCGATGCGTTTAAGTGCTTATTATCGCATTACACACACACTCCCAATATTAAGATAGCAACACTGTTAAAAGATTCCAAAGAAGATTAATTTTAACCGAAAGAAATCTTATGACATCAGGCAGGAAGAAGGGGATTGTTTTTCGATTTGAATTTCGAAGTTAAAATAATTTATATCTCAACAGTCCTTGGTTTATTGACGTCGTATATGATCTTGACGTCAAACATGAACTTTTAGCCTAACGTTATCCCAAAGGGCAAATCTCAAACCATGAAATAAAATAAGGTTTATTTAACGTCTTTTTACAGCTACACGAAGGGAATATGATGGACTTCGATAAGTCTGTACACGATCAAACGATAATAAGGACATTTAGTTGTCTTAACTTTCACACCTCTATGAAGTTTTCACTCTAGTTGTATGAAGACTTTCCTAAACATAAAATAAAACTGGAAAGCAACTTCATTTTTTCACATAACTGCCTTGGTAGGAATAGGGACTCGATCTTAAGAATTTAAGTCACTGAGATCCCTAAAAATTGAATTACCTTGGAGGAGTTTTAGAGGAATTCGTGAAGGTGTCCAAGAAATTTCGTGACAAATTATGTGTGTGTGGTGTATGCTACAAACAAGAAAGCCAAAAAGCGAAGATAATTCACATAATAAACTCCTTAACTTCCTTCTGCCTTAATATTGCCACTGATTAAATATAACAACAGCTTCTAATACCCGTAACTAAGCATACGGTCTCAAAAACAACGAAAAAGGTTCATTTCAAATAAACTGAAATCAATACATTTTTGGCACCATGAATCTAAATGTAATATTGAATTTTAAAGCACAAATTGTACAGCTAAGATGTTAATGTGTGACCGTGGTTAGTAATAACGGTCGTTGCTCGCTCCAAGAAGATGAGAAATACCAATTATTTTTCTTTTCAGTGAATCTAATTAGATTTTACATTTCTTTTTCGTTCTATTTATAGAATAAATTATACTAGTATTAGAAAGATAACACACACACACATTATATATATATATAAGGTGTACCTTACAGTTCTGTCTGTTTGTGAAGTGAAAGAAAATAATGCAATATAATCCATTTAACAATGTTTATTGTGATATAATTTTTTCGTCGTTGCTTATAGCCTCTTTCCCAAGCGAGATAGTATTTTGTAAAAACCATTTTTGAAAAATGCTTTATATCTAGAAGTAAAGAGCTCAAGCAGTGTTTGGTTGACATCTGCTTCAGATTTGATTTTTTTTTACCTGAAAAACATTCAGCAGGAAGAGAAACAGACGATAATCGAAGTGTTCTGGATCTGGGAAGCATGGTGGTTGCGATTAAATTTCTTAGCATAGCTATCTGAGTGGGTTTCTTTTTTTTCCCCCATGAGTCGCCAAAGCATCACGGGTTTGGCATTGTCATGATGCAGCATGATTTGATTTGCTTCTCATTGAATAACCTCTTTCATCCGAGGGCTCCGTTTAAATCATCTCAGTATCTGTTCGAATTGAGCTTTCTGTTAGGCTTGTATTGTATTGGTCCTAGGACGCCTCACCATATTTAAGCTCAAACCTCAAACTCGGTTTAAAGGTGGAGGGGTCAGGTCATCCGAATCACTAATTTCCTTGTGATATTTTCGTTGGTAATCTATTTTTCATCCCCTCCCAAAAGGGTTGGATGATTGTTATTATTATTATATACTTCAATGCCATCCTCTTTTTTATGTATGCGTGATATTTAAGTTTCTTTTCAACTTTTAAATAATTGTTTGATTTTTTTTTTTCTCTCCTTTCTCTTAGTTAATGTATTATTTCTTTATTTTTATGTTATTCACGATTATCCCTTTCACACCCACCCACATATATATCCTGTGAATTGCTTTCATATATTTTAGAGAAGGGGTCTGAAACAGAAAAAAAAATTCATTAAAGGGCTCTAATAATCTTAAAAGAAATTTATAGAATGAAATAAAGTGACAAACTATATATACTAGTAGCACAAACTAGTTCGTGTTCATTATGTCAGCCCAGTTTTAAAAAATCCATTTAATAGCAGTAAAATGTATTCCATTCTTTAATGTACAACTTCTAAGATTATTCTCATATTATAGAAAGGGTGCTTTCCGAGATCAGAAAACATTCTTCCTAAATACATATATAATGGTACGTTTGGTTTTACAAATGTTCATTTGCTAACTCATTTCAAGGTACACATCCAAATGTACTTGCAGATCATTTCGAAATCAACCATTTAATCAGCAATGACGCGGATCTTTAAGTACTTGCCGACTCAATAAACAAAATGAATGCACGATCACGAAAGCCTCTCAAATATTCATCACTCATCTTTCTCTACCACAAATAACCACGTCCATCAAAATCCAACGTGTACTCCATTCATGCAATTCAAAGCCAAAAAATGTCGCCAATTTGGCAAGAACGATCAGTGACGTAATGATTGTGTAAAAACGCGCTCTCATCCGATGAATGGTCTGTGTGGAATCAAACATCGCCCAATCAGTTACAACTTTCGCTTGCGCAATCCAACCTGTTGCGAGCTCAGAAACGGAAATGGCGCCAATTGAGCATTCAAATCACGGCATCGAAATGCTGCCTGCCCTCGAGAGTAAAGGATTTTTCATGGATACATAATTTGTACGTTCTCACCGAGTTACGAGCTCAAAAAATATCTTCAATGCAATTTTTTTATTTGAAAAGCAATAATTTCGTTACAGATTCAAGCTAATTTTAAAACTTTTTTTTTTATTTATTTGATTTGAAAGATAAAATTATCTTTTTAAAATGCAATTACGGTTGGTAGTTTGAGCTTTTACACTGTGATAATGTTCGCCTTTTCTTACATTTTAAAATATTAACAAAACTAATGAACGCAGAATTTCAAAAACAAATCGAATAATTTAAATATAATTTCGACGACTTTCACTGCAGTTCTCGAACGCGTCAAGCAGGAAGATTAGCGCAGAATTTGGACTTAAACAAATTCCTATATATACATAGTTACATTTTTTTAAATTACTTTATCGGATCGTTCGAACAAGGGAATTCTAAAAATTTCAAGTTAAGAGAGATTGGCATATAAACTGATTAATGTATTTGAATAGGAGATTAAAAATAATTGAATAGATTTTGATGTTGTCCGAAAAAACAATGACCAGAAATATCGATACCATTGAGAAGAATGCGGTTTTTAATTTTATTACTAGTTGGTTCAAAAAATGCTATCAAATATAACAACAATATTCCTTTCTTTTTATAATGAGTAATTCTGGTCAGAATGTGAAAGGGAGCAAGTGATGAAGTTCAATGGCGCAAGAGCCAGATATGGACATGCTGCGCCAAACAAGAGGTGTAACTGCGAACTAGACGTTGATAATGGAAAAAACGTTGTAAAAAGATTAAAATTGGTTGACAAGAAGGAGGATTGTGTTTACCAAGGAAAATAAGCATTATGAGAGGAAAGGAAAAGAAATCACTGAGATAATACCCGTACTTACCCTGAAGAAGGTAAGCCCCTGAGAGCATTAAGTTCAAAAAGTTATATCATGCTGAGCATCATGTCGGGTCTTTCGTCTGCTTATTTTCCTTTCCAACAGAGGTTTTCAACCTTTATATCATCAAGCCTCCCCGAAAACGGAAACTATTTTTTCGCGCCTTCCCACCTTTAATTTTTTTAAACATATAAAATAATAAGCATGTGTTAAATAATAAAATATTTATTCAAAAAAAAAACTCGGAAAGCTACAAGTAACAGAATAACATAATAAATATCATGAAAAGAGTTGAACAAAGGTTAATAAAAGTGCTTTTATTCTTTTGTATGAATATTAATTTTTTAATAACAAATTTCGGCGAGTCCTCTGGCAATAGCCCGCGCCTCCCGGTTTGAAAACTTCTGCATTACAATTTGGACTATACATGTCCCGCAAAATGTATCAAAAAGGCACTCATAAAAATGAACTCCGTTCCCGTTGCGCAATGCCATAACGACAAACGCATATTTCATCAAGTCGGCTTCCACTCTATTTCCGAGTCACCGTCACATTTTCCGCCGCATGCCGCAATGCTTACATCCACTTCCACCTTCCTCTGTTTTTTCCCTCTAGTATTTACCGGAGGGATTAATTCATTGTTATTCTTATCGGAATGCACTATCAAATACATGTAAAACACAAACTCTAAAAACATGTATATCCATTTCTATTAAGTGGTTAATTGTACGGCAAAAGCAGCAATTGGCTACATACGATACGAAAGGTTTACCGATGACACCTCAGAAAATGACAATTAAAGTTATCAGTTATTTCACCTTTTTTTTTTCCCCATTTTATTTATCAAAAATTTATTCAAAAGTACAATTTTCTTGGCGTTTATTGTTTTGTTATGCTAAATGGGACGTTACAACTAATTTTACAGATCTCCCCTCCCATCTTACTATGCCAACTTTTTTTTTTTTTTTTTTTTGGCCCCAAAGTGGCTCATGGAAAAAGAAAATAAATGGTTTTATTCCAAATGATTCATTCGATTTCAAAATTCCATTTTTTCAAAAATAAACAACACAGAATGATAAGTAATGCATAAATACAAAGGAAAACTGCGGACCACAACCTGAGTTTTCTACTCATCATACTGGATAATTAATTGAACTATTACTAATAATAATCTGTAATCCTTCAATTTTCACTTTCGAAAATGTATTTCACTCTGGTGATTGTTCCTAAATACAAATAAAAAAAAAAATAGCTGTGCATAATTATTGGTCTTTATCTTTCGAAATATACGTATTGATAGAATTGGATTAGATCCATTTTTTAAGCATATAATTTGTAGAATATCATTATTTTGTAGATAAATCACTTCTAATTAATTGAAGGTCAGAGGGAAGTTCCTGAATAGTACAGCCAAATGGATTTTGAGTTAAGGAAATGTCTTAAGCACTTGCTTCAAGATCCTAAAAATACTGTTGTAACTTTATACATCTCAGTGGTAACAAAGCATACATTACTTTTAGATTTTCTTTCAAATAAAAACAGTTTTAACATGTTCACCGTAATCTTCCGACCCCTACCTAAGAGAGTCGACCGGATATTAATACAAAAGGGAGGGGAACGAAATGGAGTTCCCTTATAAAAGACAGTTCAGTTTTTTCCTCATAAAGAGTAAAAATTTGTTACAATTTTTTAAATATAATTATGTTTCTATAACATTCCAGTACAGCTCCACGATGATTTATCGGCGAAAAAGATTACACCGATTAGATAATGTGTGTAAATAACACCTGCAATTACTATTAAACTCATAACTTTCAAGCCATACAACTCAAGATAAAATATACAAAAACCACATAAAAAAAAGTCACTTTCTATTCGGGGCCTGATACATAGGAGTAAAAATACAACAATAAATGCATGTATTAAATTCAAAGTAAAGCGAAATCGTACAGACCACACAATCACAGTCCACTGTTGAAATTCATTGATAGTTGTCCAAGATTCGAAACCGCAATTCTGATATCAAGCTGAATAACGATTATAAATTCGTAAAATATTTTTTAATTTAGTTTTTAATGGAAATAATATCTCGTTAAAATCAAATGAAACTAGAACCCAATGGTCACATTCAAATTCAACAAAATTCCATCTTGCCGAATAATAGGAACGGATGCAAAATAAATCGAATTGACCCTCATGTAGTGCAGTATGGAAGCTGGGACCTTTTCACCAGTCCGTGGTCACTGAGTTGCGCCACAAAAAAATTTCCCGTAAGCTAATTCGGAAAAGGAGACGATCATATTGAGCGTTATTAAATATAGTAAAAGCAAGCCGGCCGAAAAAGAGAGAGGTGGTCTTTAAAAAGACAAAAACAAGCAACTAAGATAAATAAAAAAGAGAGGGCATTGATCCGCCATCAGGGATGCTCGACTGCCCGGAATCGAATTCTGTGCATAATTAACGCGCACCGCATTACACTAAACACATTTCCTATCGATCTTAATTAAAACAACAAAAACGAGGTGGAGGATGCGTGCGGATGCAGATTACCCAAAACGTGTGGGAGAGAGACAAAGGCCATTAGGTAAACGAGCCGTGAAACGCACCCTAATGGAGACACTCGACAAGGGAAGGGATGAACTCGGGCGAGTCTCTTAAACCATGGGAAGCCAGACCAAGCGTGCCCAGCATCACTAATGGTCGCCGAAAGTGATATTTTCAGTGTTTGTTTGGCGAAAGACAAGAATTCTGGAGGTTTGTTGAGCTGCAACTAACTGCCCAAGAGAGATTCGATACGGTTGAATTAAGTTATGCAATAGGTTACCGGCGAAGGACAAAGATCACGTTTTGGAGGAATATTTGGGAACATACTACCTTATGACACAAGACATGTCGTTCTTGTTTATTGATTAGTTAACCAATATTCATTTTAAAAACATTTTGCGGGATGGACAGCTCTGTCTGCCATTTGAATCTCCACAAGCCCTACTCCCAAGTATTTCGCTCATTCATATGTTGTCTTAATTTCGAAATATTTTTTTAAAAATTTCGCACTTTGTTCACAGAAATTTCTTACGCAACAAAAAAATATTATTACACCGTTAATCAGTGGGGTGGCATTAGGAATTCGAAGTGGGGGGGAGAGAAAGCGAAGAATTTATGAATAAAAATAAGGCGGGAAGTAAAAGAAGGTGATACAGATTTTGAAACTTCTGAGAGAATTTGGACAGAAAAGTAAAAGTTGATAGTTTTTTACAACTTTACTTTGATTCAAATTTTAATATTAGTAGTATGTAACAGTTTTCCTTTTAAAAAACTTTTATCAAAGGAGCAATATTTCACTTGCAGTACATTTAAATAGAAGCATTTCGAGAAAATAAAAATGATATGAGATAATTTCATTTAAAAAATAAGGCTTGTTTAAAATAAATATAAAAAAATTATAATAATTATTCAAAATCCAACAAGTAAGAATGGTGGTGCTTTACGAAACGATTAGGCGCGAGACAGTATTGCATTTCGTGCATATTTCCACCCAATCAATTTTTTTAAAAATTTAAGAAATAAAAGGAAATGTAATTTAATGCTAAGACAAGATGGTTTACACAAATGTCTTGTTTAAAATTCCTAGTTTTAGGCGGCGAATATGGAATAAACATGCAATATTTTTTTCCAAAAGGGTTGGGAGGGGGTTTCTTCCCGTATCTCCGTCACTGACCTAAAATGAAATTAATTTTTTTTCCCGATACCTCTTTTTTAACTTTTGTGGTCTGCCCTTTTTTAGACCTAGTACAAACCCTGTTTTACCTAAACAGTTGCCTAGTAAAAAAGTTTTTCTTTTAAAATTCCTCTTTAAATTTTCGGTGGCGTAAAACATAATTAGATAGGCGTAAAATTAACATTCAGCTCTGACTGTAAATTAGAAAACTACGGTGTTGTAAACAAAAATTTTAATACATTTTCCATCAGTGAAATCATGAGTCATTGGCCAAATGAGTACACATTCAAAAATGTATCGCTGCTTTCTGAACGAGATGTTAATGAGGGGGAAAGTAACCGCAACACACAAACACAAATCTTCGGAATCAGAAATTGCATTCAAAAACCATGTGGTTTCGATTCGAAAACCACAATCTGAGGGACAAACATCCTCTAAAGGAAATTTACCTGCAACAAACACTCCTCAAGGGAATTGTGATGCTCATTGCATTCTTGACGGTGCATGCCGAAAGAATGTCCGGGTTTAGAAAAAAAATCCATCCATTTTTCACATGATTCGAATGCGAATGAGGGTGGAAATGACGTCAGAAATGATAAACCATTCTCCGACCAAGAGATCGAATTGTGTATTCTATGCAGACGGTTTCATTCCCAGAATGGAGGTTGTGAATGGGAGATGAATAATACAGACCAAGATTGACAGGCATAAACTCAAAGGAGAATAGTGAATAGAGTCGAGTTCGGTTTATAAGACAAGGACACTGGTCGCTCGATATTCGAACCTAGCCCCTGTGAATGCAATTGTTAAATTAACTGATTCGTCCACTCTACACTTACCAATCCTTGTGTTATCCATTATACTGATAGGCAGACGTAATTTTTGATCTAATTACAGTTCCCTTTTTTGAAAATCATTGCTTTTTCTTCAAACGATTAATTAAAAATGCTTGTTTTATCCATTTTATGTTGCAGTAAATTAAAAAGAAACTTCATCGAGGAAAAGAGCCAGCCATTCACGCAATAAAGCTACAAGAATTTACATTGCACTACTATTTGAAAATATATATATATATATATATATATATATATATATATATATATATATATTCAAATACACGCGCGCGCATTCCCATAATTATAGCCAAATTACAATCGAATTTCTATTAAACATCTTCGTAAAACCAATTTCACAGTTATCAATAAAACAACATTAAAGAGTCAACACACACACATGAAAATTTGCTTCAGTACATAGTTCATGTAATATGGAATCACATTTATGTCTATAGTTAATAAGCAATGAACTTTCGATCAACGCAGTTCAATGCATATAAACAACAGAGTGAATTATGGTTTGAATTTTGGTTGCTTCAGAGTTATACGAGAAATGGTCTGATGATGAGGATAACATCTTAGTCGATAGAATACAACTTCACGTGAAGGCTTCAAAGCTCGGTTTCTATTATCCACGTATCGCGTCTTTGATAGAATCAGACGGCAGACCTCGAGAGGCTAACCACTACGATCTATTAGATTATTCGGACCAAGAGAATAATTAATTGTTTATTCACGTCGCACTTAGAAGCAAAACGAGTGAATGAGTAATGCCGACATATTTCGGCGCAGGAGCCAGATATGGCTCAGACGCCCAAAAACAAGATGTAATTGAGATCCACACGTTTGCAAAAAGAGGAGAATAGAAGATGATTGACAAGAAGAGGGGTTGAAAAGGATAGCTAGGGTATCCCGGGGGCCAAAGGTTTCCAAAAACAGTAAACCTCTGAGGGCTAGAAACAACATAAAGGCTATCCCAGAAGAAGGAAAGCATATTAATGACCGTAAGCAATTTATTGAAATGATAACAGTTCGCTCCTTATTTCCCAAGTGAAGCTAAAAAGAAAAAATATATGAACTTTAAATATAATTTTTCACGTTAGATTTGATGTATTGTGTTGCGAAGGATACATTGTAACGCACAAAAAAAAAAAAAAAAGACACAGCGCGTTTTTAAATCCTCCTCCAAACACTTTCTTTAACTTCAGAAAATACATTAATAGTTCTCAAGACAAAAGAATTGCTCTTCAAATTGAAACCGAGTTCAGTGAAGTAGATAATATAGCGAAAACCCAACTTTTTTGTTACCACTATTCCTTCCATCCACCTATTCCCACAATTATTTCATCGTACAAGGTTTGCGAGTATGTATTATAGTAAAGACTGTAGATTTTCACAAACCATTAATATAACCATTGAGCTGGTCATTTTTAATTCATACTAATGATGTGTGCTATTTTATTGTTATTATAATATACTTCATCGTTATCAGATATCATTCGATGAGATGTTGCTCGAATAACTTGGGAAAGTCCTGATACCTACTGGAGATAAATACAATCCTGCAAGTAAACAAAATTAGTTTCAATCATAGTTGATTGTTAAGTAATATTATTTTGATCACAACTCAGAAATGAGCAAAATTTGAACTCGGGGCCGCAGGATCCCTAAGCCAGATCCAGATAGTATTAAATTAGATTTTTTTTTTAAAAAAATTTAACAAAGAATTCGATATGAAACACACCGATCATCAGTCAACTTAATAATGAACAAGAAAAAAAATGTCCATGTCGAAATTTAATAGCAAATTGATATAGAAATTAAAAATATGTTATATTTTTAATTCGCTTGAGGACATAGTGTTGAAATCACAACCCAGGGGAAATTCCATAAATGTAGGCCCAAATATGTGTGGCTCACCAAATAACGCCGAATTCACAAAGCAGCGCTAACACTATGAGAAAACGCTTCTTTCATATACGAAATTTCTCATCATATATATCGGTCACATCAAAAACATCCTAAAACATTTCATCCTCTAACTCATTGAGAATAAGAAATATAACATTTTATCAGAGATGATAAATAACGTCCCATGCCAACAAATACCACCCCTCTAGAAAAATCGGGAGTATTTCCACATCGTCTATTACACAGACAAGACAGTAGACAAGTAAATTGCGTCTCCAAGCACTTAGAAGTCACATATGCGTAAAATCTCACGAGAGCAAAGGGGATAAAATCCGCTCCCTTCAAGAAGCAAAAAAAATTCACGACGACACCTATTCAAATCCTTCCGAACAGGGGATGTCAAAGGGGTGGAAGAGGACTGTTTGAAGGTGACCGCCAAAACCAGTCATCTGAAGCAGTCGGCATGAGATTTATCTCAAGCGATTTCTGAGATGCAACAGAATGGATGGGACGGGATAGAATTCTTTTTCTTCCTCTTATCTGGAGGTGAGGTTGAGGGGGTCAAACGCAGTTGGGGATAATTGGTGTGGAGATCCAAAAGGTGGGAGATGGGTGCATGTCACGCGAATGCTGTCTCACGACGCCCCTAAAAGTTGCCAATTACAGTAGCGCAAAGAAATGGAATACGTTTTCCTTCTTCATCTTCGACCCCTTAGGGAGGAACTTTTGATAGTCCATTGATGGCCATCGCGGATGCAGCACATCAAAAAACAAACTCTCACTTCTGTGTAATGATGGTCTCACGTATTTTGTTTAATGATACTCCTAACGGGCGCTGTTGATGAAGCTGGTTCCATGAACAATGATCACTCACGTGTTAATAAAACGAGGTCGAAATATGTTACGAATAAGGCTCCAACTAAACAGAACTCAGGTATCTGATATTCTGTTTTCCGTTAGTATTACATAAGGTCTGCCGGAAATTTCTATTCATTTGTGCGAAGTGAAAGAAAATAATACATTTTTTTATACATTCAATAATATTTATTGTATAAAAAAAAATTTCGGCGGTACTTATGAGTTCTTTCTTGCCAGCGTGATTCTTTCTTTCTTTTCTTTTTTTTTTTTTTTTTTTTTTCAGATTTGACAGCGAAAGAAACACGCGATAATTGGCGAGTTCTAGGTCTGGGAAGTATGGTGGATGTGACAGAAGTTTCCAACCTAGCTTAGCAGTTTTTTGAGGAGTGGCCAAAATAGCATGGGGTCTAATATTATCATGATGCAGTATGTTGTATTTCCTATTGAACATCACCGGCTTCTATTCTTTGAGTGCTTTATTTGAATCATTCATTTGTTAAGAATATCTCTCCGAATCGAGTTCTTCGTTAGATTTCAAAAGCTCGTAATCTATCGGTCTTTGGATATCCCATCTTATACACAGCATTATTTTATTGAGGTTCTAACTTGGCAGGTTGTCCGGGCTCACAGTATGTTCTTAACCTCGAGATGTTTTCGTAGGTAATCCATTTTCATCCCCAGTATCATACGATCCAAGAGTGTTCGTTTTTGTTCCAAGTAAATAGAGATATGCAAGTGGAGACTCGATTAAACTAATAGTTTCCCCTTAATTTATGAGGCACTCATCTGAAATATTTATAAACCAATCCTAGTAACGATGGAAATTATAATGTATAATAAATATTACTAGATGTATGAAAAATGCATTATTTCCTGTCACTACACAAAAGGAATAAAACTTTCTGGTAAACCTAATATATAAAGCAGTATTACAATAATAAAGTTTTACAAATTGGTTCAAAGTAAGTGAACTCTACTGATATTTTTTTTTTACAAGCAAAAATCTATTTATTAATAAAGTATTGAAAAGTCGCCAAAGTACTACGACTTAAGAGAGTGGCAACACAATTCTTTTCTTTAAGCCTGATATTGTATAACACCATTATGAAAGATTGTCATTTATGACGTTAAAAATTTCACGAAAAAAATTATCAATATTAAAATCCAATTAATCTACAATCGTCATAGCATTTAGTGAGTGACAGAAGGGTTTAATGGTGCAAGAGCCAAAGTAGGCTATGCCGTCATAGCATTCAATTTAGGACATGCAAGACATTTTGATCATATGAAAATCAAAGGAAAAAAAAAAGAAACGTATTTTCATTTTCAACGTCACAATAGAATCAAGTCCGTCAACACTAAATATAAACACAATAGAATCAACACTAAATATAAACAC
>BMAW01047005.1:1633543-1650565 GCA_019974015.1 Nephila pilipes | reverse complement strand
TCAACACTAAATATAAACACAATAGAATCAACACTAAATATAAACACAATAGAATCAACACTAAATATTGGCGACGGACTTGGTAATTTTGAACAACGATCAAGTAATGATGATGAAAACCAGCGGATGGTATCCTACTTTTAATTTCCATACCACGTCCAAATGAGGATTTAGAACCTCGATAGATTCAAAGAACATAAGCTCTTCTTTATGACGAATGTTGAAACGACAAGACCCGAACCGTTACCCATCGCCTATGAAGTTGTTACTCTACCAATCAGGTTACCGTAGCCCTCTGGAATGATGTGGAACTTAGGAAAATAAGACAGTAACCCAGGTATTGCCTGTACTAGTTGAAAAAAACGAAGTCTGCAGCCAACAACTTTAGAGTAAGGGTTGGCAAAAATATTTGGGAAGGTCCACATCCTAACATTATTAGGCTCAACGGGTCAGGTAGGCAAACTCGAAGATATTTATTTAACACGGGAAATTCTACCCATAGAGCAACAACAGCAAAACAATTTAATGTGTAATATTTTACGTAATATTTATGTACCTATGATAACACAAATAAGAATAAAACATTGCCACTTATTTATATTAGTATTATTGATCTAGTTAAAATTTTCTTCTATAGCGATCCATGTGATGTTTTTCTTTTTTCTTTTTTTTTTTTTTTTTTTCTGAGACAATATTTCATTTTACAGGAATTCAAAATGAGTACTTCTTATCAGTAAAGTTGTTTGTTAATGGTTCTCTGTTAATATCGATCTGTACTGCCAATTTTACATACTTCGTTTTCGAAAATATCCTTTCACTTTAGTAAGTACTCCCGAATACAAATATCTTCGACCATACGTTTTTAATTGACCAAATTTTTCTTCTGAAAGATATTCATAGAATTAGATCAGATCCATTTCTTTCAACGTCACTGTTAAGATATCGTCACTTCCAAAAGAAGATCTGACGGCAGTTCCTCAATTGTACAACCAAATGTACAATTGAGTAACTTCCATATTCCACAACCAATGTACATTGGATTATGAAATATGGAAGTGTCTTTAACTTTTGGATCCAGATTTGATTGTGATGTGATTCTTTATTAAAGTCGTACTGAGAAGCGGCACGAGAGCTATTGGCGAAGGGCCTCGTAATTCTGAACCACAGTAAAGTGATGAGGACGACACCTGAGCTGGCACCTTCCTCTCTAAGCTTCCACACCATGGCCAAGGCAGGACTTGGGATCTTGATCAGATTTAAGGTGCACCTCGATAGCCCCACTGAACGGTGGGCTGATGAACACTGGCATTAGGAGTTGAATTCACGACTCCACTTCGACCACAAGGCAACGCGGTTACATATCCAGATCCGAAAAATGTTACAGTACTTTTCCTAGTAAAAATTTTTTCAAGCAAAAACAATATTAACCTGCTGGCCGGATTATAAACATACGGCAGGCCGTAATTTCCCGATCTCTGTTTTAGAGCATCATTCATTTAAAATTAACCAATCAACATTTCATCTTGCTAAAAAGCAGACTTTATATACAGCATCAAACATTTGTATTAATCGCACCAGAATTGATGACTGCAATCTCAAAAATATTTCATGGTGTGTGTGGGAGGAGGGGATCTTAAACCCGCTCCGTAAAAAAACAAAACGAAAAAGCGAAACCATTAACTGATGCGCAAAAACAAATTTGTAAAAATAAGTAATGAATGAAATTTGGGAAGAAAAATGCGAAATGACACAACTGGGAATTTTGAATCCTAAATGAATTTTAAAAAATTCTCTTGCACAGATACATAAAGAAGTTTTTTTAAAAATTCAGGGGAGGGGGTGAATGTATATACCAAAATATAAGAGAGCAAAGGAATTCGAATATTTCCATAATCGATTTCCACTGCAAAATTCAAGTATTCCACTGCTCACGACAGATATGCCAATCACGTCGTTCTAATTCCTAATCATTGAACACAGATTTAATTAACGTGTTAAGACGAAATCCCTATTCACCCTTTCAAACATCTAATAACTCGTTAATATCAAAATAACCTTCAAAAGTCCGTTGGCGAGTCGTAACCGGTCCGGCGAGATTAAGAAGGTGGAGAAGAATCAAATCGTATCATGTTTACGGAATAGCTATTCAACCAATATTAAGTCTGCAATCGTGACGTAAACTTGCAACAGGATTAAGCAAGAAATAATGCAGGTGACTCTCTAACTATCTGAAGGGGGAAAAAATAACTTATTACCGCAGTAATGATCAAGTCAAAGAAATTTTCGATATAAAGTTTAAATTTTATTTATTTTTAGATTTCAAAAGTGTGTAATGCCGCATTGCGGTTTTAAGCGTAATTAAGCAGCACTGTTCCTTCTCACATTGCTTCAAAACGAGAATGAATATTAAAGCAAGATTATTTTAACGTTAGATGTTATACTTTTAATGAGAAAAGAAGCAAGAAAGTGTAATAAATACAAAATGATTAAAGTCCAAAAATGTCCCCCTAACGTTTCTCCCATCCAATTTCGAGAAATAATTTCAGGTAAATCTTATACAGAATAAGATGCACAAAATAAAATGTAGGAAATGATATCTAAGTCGGTGTTACGCTGGCAAGAGTTCACAAGAAACGACGGAAAACATATTGTACAATAGATATTATTCAATGTAAGAAAAATGTATTATTTTCTTTCACTTCACAAACGGGCAGGAATTTTCCGGTAGCCCTAATATTTCGCCTACAGTAGATTCTGAAAACTACTACAATAAAAAAGGACATTTTGAAACAAACTAAATTTATTTTTTCATTGTACAGTTTTATTTTTGAAGCAAGTAAATATATTAACACAATAGACTGGAGAAAAAAATTTATTCGTCTTTATTCGAAGAATTTTCTCTTCCATCGAAGATTTTGTAATATTATATTACAACTAAAAAACCTAATAAAAACCTCAACTTACTTTTTAATATTTTAAAATTCTATTGGTTTTTTACCTACATAGCCCTTTTTCTTTTCACATACCCCCAACGAGCTCTCTCATGCCACCAGTTGAGAATCGGTGATTTACGTCATTATATGAACTGGGTCTTTAAATAATAGAATAAACAGGCATACAATGTAATATTCTGATGTTTCACTAATTTACTTAGAACAAATACAGAATCCGTTGATATATCAATACATATCAAGATAGAATCTGAAACTTTGGAAAGAAAACAAGTCAAATGGGAGGGGGGGGGGGGGGAGATGTTCATCCACTACACGTTGTTTCAATCCTCAAAGTATCTCTAGCATCGGAATGTGGTTGGGTTTGAATTGACTGCATTGGAAACTGCAAGAGCCCATTTAGACCTTGTCATAATTAAATCGCTAGGACGACACCAACGACCAAATATTACGGTCAGCTACCACGATCCTGCATTACAATTATCCTAACTTTAAAGATCTACTATTACAAAATTAAAGTTATAACCTCTTTGGATAAATTAAATTAAAAATAACACTTCACAGATTATAAAATTATAAATGTTCACAGTGACAACCACCAGAAATACGAACAATATCCCATTCGATAATAGAACGCATATCCCACACTTTTTTAGCATGTTCGGTATGGCTGTAAGTATTCGCGTTTTCTGTTCATCAATGTTCGCTTATTGAGGCAGGAAGGACACGTTCAGTTTGTCAATGTTGCTCGGTAGTGACGGAAAAGACGCGTTCAGTTCGTCAATGTTCATCGATAGAGTCGGAAAAGACGTTATCTTTTTAAAAACTCGAAATAGAAAAAAATCGCATTGAGTTAAATAAAGAATTCTTCAGGGCCACTGATTACGAACAAGGTCGTCACTTCCACGGCATCGTTCCCCCACAGGATAGCGTTCGTGTTTCTGGTGGTGGTCACATTCAACATTTACAATGTTATTAACTTCAAAGAGATGTTTTTAATTTAATTTCTCCACAAAGATTGTAATTTCTTAAGTTTTCTAATAGTAGCTTTTTAAAGTTGGGATGCTCTTTTGTAAACACTGTATACAGTCGACCACTAAAAGAAAATATTTGGTTCTGCCCTTGTCACGTGATACCATTTTCGGAAAGCATGGAATAAAGTATCGATTCAACAGGTTGCAAAATTACACTGCTTAGCGCGCTTATTCGCCTTTCACAAATGCCACGAAAATACGAATAACATTTATTTTGAGTACATCATTTGAATAGATATTACTTGAATTATTTACATATAAGTTTTATAATCGTTCATACAATTCCAATAAGTTTCCTACTTTTCCCTCGGTAAACTTGTTTCTTCGAAGAAATGAAGCCAGAGTTATTTACGTCGTGGTCGATGTCATCCTACTGAACAGAGATTTGTTACTTTTATTGACGTCATATTTAGAAGCAACTGGAAGGATATTAGCAATGAAACTCAGTACTTTAAGCTTGGTCAAGTAACGAGGACGACACCTCCCTCTCCGAATTTCTACACCAAGCAAACGAGAAGACTTGGAACCTTAATAGATTTCATGCGCATCAGACCCATTACACAATGGGTCTTTAGCGGCCAGAGTACTCGATCCCACAACTCGACGGAAACAATGTCGGCCGTGAACTCGTGACCCTGAACACTCGACTATCAAGGCCGCCCATAGAATAAAGAAAAACATATGTTACATTTAAAACTCGTTCCTCAAACATAAGGCACTTTTAGGCAGAGACGAGCAGTGGATGGAAGCACCCACACAGAAAAGTTTTGCCAAATATGTGATCATAAATATACGATGGTCGCAATTTTCCAACCAATGAACGAGAATCCGTGAAAAATTAATTTCGAATCGAGAAAGAGCTAAAAGAAAATGTTAGTCTCTATAGCGTCGACGCCCTTTTCTGGCGAGAAAACGAAAACTGAAGATGAAAATCCAAAAAAGATAAGTCTTTAATTATTCATCGAATGTAACGCGACTCCTAAAAATAGTTGGGCGTTGTCGCACTGCGTGAAGATGAAACTCTTTCTACACCGTAAACAGCTGCTCCGAATCCGACAGGAAAACAATGTGTCACAAATAAAATACCATCCTCAACTGAATTAGAGAGCTTCAAAACTTGCTCAGTTCGGAAAGAAAGTGCAGAAGAAAAGAAGATAATCTCGCAAAAGCAAACAAATAAAAAAATGGGTTGATGTCCTTAAAAATACCGCGATTTTCTACTTTGGATTTTTAAACTCGAGCTCGAATCACGAGTTTTACTTCGTGAAAAAGATCAGGTCACGCTAACACCGAATGATAACGCCGCGTGCGAGTGGAGTTGAGTTGTGGTTCCGCAGACGTAAGTCGTCTTTTTTCGGAAAGGCGTTAGCGCACGCTTATAAAGCGGATCTAATGATCATCATTGCAAAGTGCGACTGCACATTTATAAGGATAGCATGAAGGGTGATGGTGCAAAAAAAAAAGGGAGATGAAGGGTGTAGCTACTAATAGGCTCGAGTTTTCTCCGGTCATTTCCTGTTTGTTAGGAAATGGGAAAGCCGAGAGAAAAAGTTGGAGTAATTTCTCTTGCACGAAAAAGATCTTTCTTTTTTCTCTCTTTTTCTTCAGTAGGCGATAAAAATGGAGAGGGGGCCCGCCCAACGGAATCACGAATTTGTGTCATTGATACATTAGAATGTTCAGAATTTTATGAAACTTGATATTTTCGGTGATGAGGATGGATTAATGACGCATTACAACACCAATCGTACTTTATTATCTGATGGTTAAGACATATATACCCCTACGGGTTTGGCGATCTATTTATTTTGTTATCACACGCAAGAGGAAAAGAAATTGAAAATTACGGTAATTACGCATGATGCAGGTGTCTCTAGGAGTGTGGGGTTGATTTGATTAATAGAGCCATTCCAAATTTCATTCGTACGATAAATTGAAATTTCAGAATAATTCGTCGGTGAACATTCGGAATCACTCCTAAAAGAAAGACTTAAATAATTTTATTCATTGAAATTATTCAGTATTACGGAGACTAAAATGTACTATATTTAAGAAAAAGTGGAACACCACGTTATTAATTCCTTCTCTTGCCATTTTTAAACTTATCTAAAACAGTTACGAATCAGTAGTCAAATGAACAGAAAGTTATAAAGTGATGCTAACCATTTTATTTAGATCTATGAATAGTCAAAGTCCAACTATATCGATGGAAAAAGTCCCTATACCTAACGTGTAATATAACTACGTACTTACCGGGTTCGGGTGGGAGTCCTCGGTAGACTTAAAGATAAGGGTGCGATTCATTGACACTATGCAGCACTTTCCTGACTGTGATCTGATCACTCCTTACACCTGTCAATACCGTCACTATTTTTTCGTTTTTATAGCATCTCCAGATCACTCCCTCTACTACAAACACTAACTTCACTATTACACTCTTCATTGTCTATAAATGCAATTAATCAAATCTATTCACTAAATCTAAAAATCAAATTCTCAAATCTATTCATTAAATCTAATCTAATCTACACAGTAACATACATATTATCGCACAAGTTATATTTCATCCATAGGGAGAGATTTCGGATTCATGACATAAAAGACCCCTAAGTGTTAGTTGAAAGTTCTCAGATATATAGGACCTTCTCGAGGATTTTTTAACTGGGTTAAGCGGATCTCCATGCTCTACGCAGAATCTTAAGCTTCAACTACTTGATTTTAATAGCATTATGATCAAGCCTACAGTGCGAGCACACTCAATTACATGAAGACAATTCTGTAAATATTCCACAGTGCAAAGAAAATCTCCAATTCTCTAAACATAAAACAAATATCTAGGTGAAAGTTTGTTTAAAATAACAATAAAACCAAGCAACTTCTCAAACGATATCCTTTTTTCCCCCATAGAAATTGAATTATCTGCTTTAAGAATATGATAATCGGATACAGAAATTTTTTTACAAACTTCTTTTGTTTTATAATTCGAATGGTTTAATCAACGATTCCAAATGTTTTCAACTCGTGATTCTCTTTTTGAATTAAGGCTTTCCTAAGGTTTTAAACTTTATTTATTTTTGAACTAAGGCTTTCCCACTTTAGTCAAAGCATAACTTATCAATAGTTAAATAAGAAGAAATAAATTAATTGAATGGATATACAATAAATCATCTCAAAATTGTAATGGACATATAATAAACAAGTCTCAAAAATCCAAACCACCTGCATTCTTGAGCATGAGCTATAATTGAATTTTTTTTCAATCTACTTTAAAATGATACGACTGAAAATCATCCGAATTCACAAATGTGGCCAGTAAGACAAACAACAATGTAAAAATATAACAAATGAGTTGAAGGAATCGCGCTAATAAAGTTTTTCCTACTGAAATAATTACTATCAAAAAATTATGAGTATGATACAAAATCCACAATTTTGTGAAAGAAACTAATCTATAAGAAATATAAGAAATAAAAATCTGAAAGAGACAGGTGAACCGAATCTGACAAGACTAAGAACTCGGAATTTGAAAACTCTCAGGTGGAAGTCAAGGACTAAACTGCTGAAACATATAGGCCTATCTAAGTGCAACGGAAACTAAGTAGAAAGAAAGAAAACACAATCAGAAGAAGAAAAAAAATCAGCTTATGCTTAGTGCAGATACAGAAATACAATATATATTTTAAAAAAGAAAAAAGAACCCGGAAGGGTATAAAAATAAAAAATACACAAAAAAAAAAAAAAAAAGAAAGAAAGAAAATGTCGTTTGCACTTTCTGTGGTCCGAACAATCGTTTACGAAATCCAAACGAAAATCGAGACATGGGATACACAATAGAATTTGGGCGACAACAAAGAATACGGAATCTATCAAGTCAGTCAAAACAAAGAAAGTGCCTTAAGGCGGGAAATTATGAAGAACTAGATATCACAGAAACAAACGAACGATGGCAAACCGGGCCACGGAAACGAATAAATCATATTTGGGAAAAGACGCGGTGATAAAGAAAGACCAGAAAAAGACGGTCGGATATTTAAAAAAAAAAAAAAATGCCCCCCCCCTCGTAGAAATGAATTATTCTCACACACATTCGTCAATCGTTATCGAAAACAACGTTTTCATCGTTTCCACTAATCAGCGACTAAAGTTTAAAAAAGAATGATGAATCACGTCGTTCAAAAGATTTCAAAGATAGTAAAAAGTGAAAAGACAAAACATTGATTAATGCATGTAAATTGAACAAAAGAATGAAAAGAAAAAGAAAAAAAAAAAAAAAAAAAGATTCAATGTTCGTTTGGATCGAAAAATGGTGAGGTCCCGATCTTACTGTCTCTGAAGTCTCAAAACTAGTTTTCATGGTCTGACGGTCTGGTAGTTTTTAACACTAGGTGTAATCTTTTTTTTTTAATTTAAATTTTAAATTTTACTTGTTAGAATTTGAAAACATAGGTCGCGATATATGAAACAGGTTTCGAACAAGTCTGACTTTTATATGTGAACAAATTTCAATCAGCGAATAGGCCATAGACAAGGTCCAGACAAAATTTAATCCCCACACGTATAAGTTAAGCTTTTTTTTTAAAAAAAAAAAAAAAAAAAAAAGGAGGAGACAGGGCGTAGAAATTTGTGGGAGCGGGAGTTTCGTTATCGTTATTTTGTCCAAAGGAGAACGAAACTCGGGGGAAAATGACTCATGAAAAAATAATTTGTTTACCTAATAAATAAGTTCTGTTTGGAAAGTACAAAAATATATAAATTTTTCCGTAATTAATAATCAGCACATAAATACGTAAATGCAACAGTAAGATCCTAACAGCAAGTTGCAAAATGTTCCTAAAATGAATACTGTTTGCTCAACTTTCAAATGTAGAAAAGGCCAGAGCAGTTATAAAGCACGGAACCTTAAAGAGTAAATCCAAATTTTATTCTGAGACTAGCGAATATTAAGTATTTGCTATCAATAAGAAGCACTTAACACCTACATATATGAATACACGATAGCACCAACGCAAATTTTGCACAATCACGGCAGTTCAAAATATGTAATCCAATATTACATCAGAAACATATACTATCTCTACATATATACAGTGGTACATGAAAAAAACATTCAAAGACTGTTCTAGAGCCTTTTAACGTTTGTCTAGAGCAGGGCTTCTTAAACTATGGGTCGCGACCCCAAATGGGGTCGCGTAGCAAAATTCTGCGGTCGCGAGAGATTTTAATGTCAAATATTTATATATACCATTTTATAACATCACTAGAGTTGGCGGAATACAGTGGACTTGCAGCGTCTAGACACGCGCATTTGTTGAAGGTTTTGAGCTATCTCCACCGACAGCAGTAAACGATCGCTATTATTATACTGTGTCTATACATTGTTAGTGCGTTTGTCGGTATCATACATGTTGAATAAACCGCGCGCCGCTGACTTCCCACTCTGACTGCCACCTCTAAATATCACACAAAATCAAAGGGAGGAATGCGCGCGCGTACACACGTGCAACCTGCAGCTAAACAATAATTCATGTATGGGGTCGTCAAGGTTTGTATGGGGTCGTCAAGAAACTCGCAATCATAAATGGGGTCGTGAATGACAAAAGTTTAAGAAGCTCTGGTCTAGAGAAATCTAATTTTGTCGCCAAATGTAATATTTGGCATCCTTTGAGGAGCACATTTGTCGCCAATGTCACTTCTTTTTATTCTGCATTATTGCCAGGGTTATTTTCTAGACCAACTGCAAAACTATCTTGCCTGTCACAATAGTCGTTCAGCAGAGAAGGCAACAAGATAGGTCTAAATTTTCCGTATAACAATACTGCTAACATATACAGCGATGCGCTTTGCGGAAATCTACAATCATGAAACTTTCATTTGTTGCAAATTAAAAGTTAAAAATTGACTGAGTTTTTTGCGGTGAGACTGAAAAGCACAAGAAAAATTTTACATGAGTGATTTAAAGCTATTCTACCTCTTTTGAAATAAAAGGATATTACATAATTCACCATATATATATATATATATATATATATATATATATATATATATATATATCGTGACTGGCTACTCTTTTAAAAGAAAAATGAGATATTATTATTGTTTAATTTCTATTAACTTAAAATTACAAAAGAACACAATATTATTCAAATGTGAATGAATTTCGAAGGTAAAGAAGTCTTATTTGCGCAAAAATAATTCTTTATCTAGGAAATAAAAATGGGAATACAAAATAAAAATGAAACTGTAATATTATGAAATGAATGTAACAATTCCATAACACCACAAATTTAGTTTCTTCGACACATGATATAAGTGGGAAAATGCATGGAAATTTGACTCGAAAGACAAGTTGATTATCTTATACACTTTCTTTAAACAATTACTATTTTCGGTTTAACTACCTCACATTTTACCTTGTGTGCGTGAAGTTCATTTTCACCGATATCAAATCACTCGAAATTTCCATAACCTCAAACTTGCTATAAAAGTGATCACTAATGACTCAAACCTCGCCGATGCATCACGACCTCAAAATGAGCCACATCCAAAACAAAAAAATAACCGTCTTTCTCCAATACATAAGCCGCGGGCGTAAGATGAATTAAGATAGAAGCCGGCGAAGACGTCTTAATAGATTGCGAACGAAGTGCCCAGCCGCGACAGAGGCCCTCATTGATACCAATGACCAATAACGCCCACGCACGCCACGACTCCACCCCAGACGGGTAGAGAAACAAAAGAGCACAGGTGAAATCACAAGAAGAGAGGAGAGATGGCGCCGCAGGTGGGTTTACTCCACATAGAAGCGGGATGATGCGTTTTCTCGGAAGAATATGATGGTGCCGTAAATGTCTTATGGTCTTACCTTATAGAGCAAGAGGTTAAAGTGGATGATGGGAAAGATGATAGCCAAGAATTGGATGTCACAGGAAGCGTTTTATCAGCCAAAATTGAACGGTGGCAGGAAATGAAACTGATTCGACTTCACTCCTACATGGAATTCCAAAGCGACTCTATTTTTCAGACTTAAGAAATGTTATATTGAAGAGAGCAGGGGAATGGGAACTTGCAACCCCCGAATGTAATTTCTCCCACAAAAATTCAAAAATCTTGCAGAATGAATCCTTTTTTCATTTTCATTGATGGATTTTAAATTCAATTCTGAATAGTCAATAAAATAACATCACGTAATAATGAGGAACAGTTAAGAAAACTTCCATGATGATGTCTATAAGTGTAAATCTTCTTAAATATCTTCTTGTACATAGTCGTTATATGTATAGATTTTTTATTCGATTGATACTTTTTCTATTTAAAATCTCCTTTAAATGAAAAGATTTTAAAATTAGCGAACATAATTTCTAAAAAAAAAAATTTTTTTAGAGAAGGTAAGAGTTTTGAAACATTTCATAACGAAAATTTATAATGCCAACAACTAGATTACAAATCGCATCACGACCTTTCTATTTAAAAAATGTTTTCCTCCATTGGCGTAAAAGGATCTAAAAAGAGTAGTTTAGAGCTGACTAACGTATCAATATAATGGGTAAAAGTGTTATTTCATTTTGAATTTTCTCCCTTTTTGAAAGAAAAACACAGATTGGTTATTAAAAAAAATATGAGCAAAGAGAGCAAAGCGAACGCAGAATGAAACAAAGTCGCCAAGAGATATCACGAAATTGCCGATGCCAATAAACAATAAAATAATTTAAGATTTTCATTTTGAATTTTATTTATTTATTTATTTATTTTAAAGTTCTAAAGAATACAACAAAAAAATGACAAAAGCTTTGAACAAGTAATGCTATTTCCAAAGATAATATAATAATGAAAAGCGAGTAAAATACTAATTATTCCAAGCATCATCTTCACAGACATTTAAAAAAAAATGGAAAAAAAAAAAAAAAAGACAAATTTTATAAAGAAATTTTTTACTCGGAGCATTACCTAAAGTAAAACTCGAATAAAAAAAAAGTTACAACAATGTATTCAGAGTTAGCATTGTATCAACAAACATTTACAGGGGATTGCTATAAAAATAACTCAACAACCAGCAACTCTTTAAATGAAGAGCGTATAAAAATATCACGAACACGGGAAATAAGTATCTATTTATTTTAAATAGCTCGAAAGTAAAAAGACATTTCAATTATAAAGAAAAGTCAGCATGCGCCTTGGAATTCTAATTTCGCTCGGAAGCGGGAGACAATTTTGAAAAGAAAACTACTCGGGATACGTAAACAGGTTGCCCACATACTGCGAATACTTCAAGAGCGCCTTATACTCGGTACAGAGATAATGAAAATTTATATTCAGTTCCGCATCAAGAACAAAAGCCGCGCGCTTCCTGACAAGACAATTTATTACAAAGACACTACTATTAACGATAAGCGCGAGCAAAAACATTTTGCACTTTTCCTAGCCATTCACTTGCGCGCCGGCCAAGATGCTTTTTATACATTTATAAGAAAAGTTTTAATAGGCTTGAGATAGGTTCAAGTTCTGTATATGTTATTCACCTCTCCCCACTTTTTTTTTTACTGAAATGTTGAGGATGATTTTTTAAAAACGTTGTTCGCTATGCCAAAAGTAACTAACGTAGAATAGAAAATGAGAGGTGGACAGTGAGGATATCTTTTCCTAAGGACTGCATACACCTTGCAGAGAGCATTCAGGATCTACGCATCATGCGATTCGTTGATAGTTTATTAACACCGTACTAGGAAGCAACACGAGAGATATCGGCGTCGGACCTCCTCATTTTGAACCGGTCAAGAAACTGACCATAACATGGCATATTCACAACTTATTTTCCTTCAATTTACATCCGAGGTTTCTTTCTGGTTTGATACTTAAGTTTCTAGCTTCTTCTAAATCAAATGGAGTTTAGTTTAGTTTTTATCAACGTCGGACTAGAAGCAGCACGAGGGCTATTGGCGACGGACCTCGTAATTTTGAACCTTGGTCCAGTGACGAGGACGACACATGAGCTGGCACCCCCTCTCCTAACTTCCACACCACGCCAACGGGAGGACTTTGGGCCCACACATACTTAACGTGCATCAGCCCCGGCTACACGGCGGGTCTTTAGCGGCCGAGGATCGAACCTGCGACTGAACAAAATCGCCGGCCACGAATACGAAGCCATGACCACTAGGCTACCGCGGCCACCTTAATCAAATGGAACGTGATGCAAATAAAATAATCTTCGGGAGTGGAGTGGGTAGATGTAATCAAATCGTATAAAAGCGACAGATAATTGAATCGATTAATTAAGATTAATATGAAGAATGTTAGTGTGGTGTGGCGCAGACGTATTTATTCTGGCGTATGTGGAAGATTTTATGAGATTAGGACTAAAAACGGTCTAAGCAATTGCAGGAAGTACTCGCATCTTACTTCGCTAAGAATATTCTTTAACAAATTATAGAAGTTATTAGTACTCGCGGAGAAGGAATATATAACAGTGAAAAGCAACTCCCTTATTTGAGGAGTAAATAAAGATATATTGGATATAATTGAGTATATTAATTGATTAGTCTGTGTTTGAACTGATGTTGAAATTTAGATTTTTTGATTAAAATCTAAGATGATAGGCGAGACCTGTAATAGGATGCCGTCACAAAACGAGCGCAACACCCAAGCTGGCACCCCATTCTCCAAACTTCAACGTTCCATATCAACAGGAAGACATTGAGCCCCGGTTGATTTAATGAGCATCAGCCTCCTTTGAATGACGGGTCGTCTTTAGTAATATCGAAACTCGAATCCACGACTCGACGAAAACAACGTAGGCTGCGAGCTCGCGACCACTAGGCTGCCGCGGCCTACGCATCATGCAAAACAAACAGGATTGCAAAAGTGACGTCCGCATTAAAATTTAAGACTACCGATGCCAAATCACAGCCTTCTTAAAATTAATATTTAAAATGAAACCAGTTTCTTTGGTTTCACAGTCAACATTTTAATCACTTAACAGCATACTTATTACAGAAACATACCTTTTTCACAGTTACCCACCAAAAATATGTCGTTAAACTTTCCTCCGGCAATGACTGACAAATGTATGTAAGATGTCCCTTCCAATGTGCTCTTCTCTGCTTCGCTCCTCCCCCCCCCACCGACATTCTGAATCAGAATGTTTTGAATAGTTACAAGGATATCATATTTATAAACTTTACATAAAAAAACATCTTTTCCAAAAATCCATCAATTATAACGCGAAACAAAAAGGATATTGGAAGATTTATTACGAGTTCTAGCAAGTTTCTAAACAGAAACAATAGAAAGATTCCACGATTTACATGACTTCAGAAATATCATATTTTACTTTGACAGAATTTATCCTTCAACTGCAACGGTTAGACTTTCAGAACAAAATCACTCCTTTGCCATTTCAAAATATCATAATTATGATTTTTTCTTTTTAATACAAAATCTCGTTCCAAACAACCTGTCAGTGGAACACGGTATATTTACTCATTCTTTATTTTTTCTCCTCACCATCCCACTTTCGTAGGACGTCGGTCCTATAGTCAAATGATTCTACACTCACATTCGTTAGCGCAGCGCGTAAATTATAAAGCAGGGGAAAGCCAGGAAAAAAAACCTTAAATAATAAATAATAAAGCCTTCGCTGGAAGCAGAAAAAAAAGTTATCATAACCTGCCATCAGACACTTTTTTCTTCCTCTACTTCGTTTGCGTGAACGTGGCAACATAATAATTTATATAAATCACAGACATGCGCGTGGGACGTGTTCCAAGAGCATTGCTCGGGACTTGGACGCATGAATCTGGATGGATTCATCTTTTGCCCCCAAAAAAATTCATAATGATTTTAAATTATAGTTGGGAGGATGGTCGCGTCTTCAAATAGTCAACTTTAATTTGAATGCGTAAATGAGGAATAATCTACACAGTGACTTATATTACATCAGAGCAGGACTTATCACTTGTAGGTGAACTTTCAATTTTTTCCCCCTTGAGCCTCTGTTTTGAAATATTACATATATATATATAAAAAAAAAAAAATGTCGCTACAAAGCATAACAAAAAACGGAACTTTTACTCCGGATTTTATTCGTATTTGTTTTTCCCATGGAATGGTTATGAAATCACCAATATTATTATTTTTTTACTCAATCACATTTGCTGAATTCTAAAAAAGTTTTATAAAATACGGTAATACCAATAAATAAAAAATATAACAATAAAATGTTGTAATTATCTATTCGCATAAAAGCTATAATGTCATCTCGTATGAATAAGTGCATTCTCATCCTCTCGGTACATTATTCTTTTTTCATCGATGGATGTTTCCAATGAAAAAATTGTCACACACATTTAAAACATTTTCCACATCATTTCATGTGAAAAAAGAATTATTAGAAATTCTAATCATTCCAATTCTTATTCTTTAATTGTTTAATTAATGGATGAATTTTGCATTCTTTTTAACAAAGTTTAGTTACATATAAAATCCAAAAGCCCTACCCAATAGAATGTCCGCTTAAATAGCGTCTGCTCACTATTTTAAATCATAGTCAGATGACATACTCGAACCTCAGCTGGCACTCATTAGACCGATTTCCACATAACGCCTTCATGTTGAATTTGTAATGCATCAGCTGATATTATTTCACGCATTCTCATTATTCAGTGACTGCACGAAGCACGTTACTTCCAACTAGAGGTGCGTCATAGGTTGCTTTTATTCCAGCCGTTAAGTAATAGGTTCCAGGGTATTAGCTCCTGTCTAGTAATAGGGTCCAATATTCAATTACAATCTTATTTTCAGAATATGTTTTCATATATCCTATCATTTCTTAACATACCACATTATCACATTTTTTTATAATATTCTACTAAATAAATGTTGGCTTATATTCTAAAATTTCATTAATTTTGAATTATGTTCTACTACCGTAATACTTTTCAAAAAAAAAGTTTCAAATTTAAATCACTTAAGTTGCGTCAAAGAAGTAGTAAGATAAGTATCATAAGTGACAACATTAATAGGTTTTTGTATGGAACATAATACAGACGGAATAGGCTCCAAACATGTAAAACTGTTACTAATCCTATTACGTGAAATAACTCCCACGACTATTTCCAACCCTTCTGTGCACAATGTTAACTAATGCTACTTTTCTTTTGTCAGAACTAATCAGTCAAATATATGCCATAAACTGCACCAAGCGTCGTATCAACACACGAAGCCGAAATATGAATTATCCCGCAGAGCACAATAATCTACAACACTTTTTTTCAAACCATTGTGCAAAATTATTCTCTCGGCCTCTAAAAAACCTTTTGTACAGATTTGGAGTCCCCTGAACCTCGAGTGGAATCGACAAGGGTGGAGACTCAATGAAAGAAGCTAGCAGCGCAGGGGGCTCTTTTTGGAACGAGTTCCATAACAGATGGAAGATCTCATATGTTCCTGTATAAACAATAAATCTCTCGCCACTCCCATCTCAGACATATACAAACACACTCGGGTGTGTTTTTTCCCCTCCCTATGGCCGATTCTCCTGAAACGCGTCCCGATAACGAAATTCCAGACACAGAAGAGGAATCCTCACAAAAACAGTCCCCCGTGAAAAAACAAGAAATGGGAAGAGTGGTTTCCTCCTTAAAAAATAAAGCCTGTCCCCTTAACACGCGATAGTCGGTGTATCATGGTTAATAAACAGTGGGGTAAATAAACCGCGATTTAAAATGTAATGCAAATTCACGAAAAATAAAACAAGACATTTAACAAGATTTGTATTTTCAGCTGTCCTAGTCCTTTCAAACCATTCCTTTATCATCATTAACATTACCAAACGACGAAATTTATTTTCATATTGAAATCATCCTCGTTGTGTAGACTCGTGTAGATTAAAATATCTGGACATTTCTGCTCGTCTTGTCCCTTTTAGAATTCCTTCGAAAACATTGAGTTTTATCTCGATCGTATAAGCCTCATGTTGACGTTTGCAATCTTTCGACATTATTTTTAATTATATGGAAATCATTTATACAAAGGAAAAAAAA
>BMAW01047005.1:1605983-1620672 GCA_019974015.1 Nephila pilipes | reverse complement strand
TCTTTATAAATGTAATTTGACCAATAAAAAATAAACGAACATTTAACATTTCGCTGACAATGAGATGCTTAAAATTAATTTCTGTCCAAAGAAAAAAGTATTCATTTCTTAAAAGTGGTGATTACATATAAATAGAATTTAAAGAGGGTGTAGATGATGGCTACTCTTAACAAGATTACTGACGTCATCAAGAGACAAAAGAGTAATGTCGAAATTTCATATAAAAAAAAAAAGAAAGAAGGAATGATGTGACTACGATATCCAGACGATAGTATGATAATAAGGTTGCTTAGTTGCCTGATTTAACCTTGGGTAATCATCTAGGTCATTTGTATCCAGTTGTTTTTCTTTTCTTTTTTTTTTTTTTTTTTTTAGGAATGACATGTGAAGCGAAAAATCAGATGTGGAATAGAGACGATAGCACTTTCCGTAATAAAAGAATTTCATTTCTCTTTGATCATTGGATCTTCAATTGTAGAAATAATAACAAAAAAAAAAAAAAAAGAACAAGAACATAGTTCACGAGCACTAGAAAAGAAATCAAAACTTCGAAATTCGGAAATATACTTATTTCTATTGACGTCAAAGCTTTTTTTTTTTCTCCAAAGTAAAACTGATTCTTGTTTTGCCAGGACATCAGACATAACAGCTGTATCAATATATCCATAATGTAGGTCCTTTTTCAAAAAGAGTAGCACAACTTTAATAGAGGTCAGTTATAACGATTTTTTTTAATTCGTGTTATTTAGTGGGACAAAATCAGTGACTGAACTAACATCGAAATAATGTTTACTTCTCGAAATGTTCTCATATCACCTTTTTTTAAAAATAATAATAATAATAAACACGCAATAGCGTTTGTAGTCATCATTATTCACACTCGGAAGTAAATATTACTCACTTTTTTAATGCACTGACTACTATTCGGAACATTATGCCTCTAGAAGATATCAATCTTATACTCAATACGTGACGAAAATAATATGGTTGATGTTTAAACTCACACGTAGATACATTTTAATATAAAATTTCTCCATTTATACCTTTCTTTATTTTGCCAAGAAAATACTGCTCTACAAATCAAAATAATTAAATGAGAAAAGATAATTCCACATAGTTTTACTGAGCAATTATCATACTTTTATTCATTTTTTTGATGGAAAAAGATGTAATGATTTTTTTCTTCACCAATTAGCCCCACTTTCATTATTTGGTGTGCATCGATGATTAAATGAGGATAAACATTTTTTTAAATATTTTCCTCCCAGAATAACTATATGTTAACATTCTACTATTATACAGGATTGTTCAAAACAAATCATCTAATTTCAAAATTCTACACTTTTTTTAAAAATAAACGACACAAGTGAAAAAATAATGCATGAACGCAAAGAATATTTATTTTTTTATAAGAATTGCTCAAACTTACTAGTACAGGTGAAAGAATCAATTCGATGAGTACAATTCTCGCCAATCGCGTTGTAAGAAATGTCAGTGGTAATAGATTATACGCAGCAGAAACTGTTTAAGATCAAAATAAATTGCAGGTAATGGTGAAGCATACACTTTATCTTTGACAAACCTCAAAGGAAGAAAATGCATGGGTATCAGGTAATTGAACAGGAACACATCAGGTGACAGGTGGCTGGCATTAAGATCCTGATCAATTTGACCGATCAATTGCGAGGTAGCTCTAGGACAGCTTTAAAATCAGTTTCAAAAAAATGGCTTCACGAAGCATACATAACATCTCCTGTTATGACAATAAAAAACTTCCACATTTCCTGTGTTCATGTATAATCATTTTGAGTCATTTATTTTGAAAATATATAATTTTAAATCAGATGGAATCATTTTTTGAATAACCTTTTTAAAAAATTACTTTTCAGGAACAACAAACACTCCACGATTGATATCGTCAAGATTTCTCAACCAGACAATTACTAGTCATTAGCTGATTTCAAACATAAATCTCATATTAGAATAACCACAAGAAAGAATTTTTGAAGCAGAATGGACCGCCAAGACGATATATTCATTTTCGATCCACTGTCACCACCAGATGCTGCGGCTTCCTGTTATCGAGCTGTCTGAATGCCTTGACGTTGAAAATGAGCAGCATCGCTTTATTACTCAATCTTTAACTATTCACAGAAAAATAGTCCTCAGCTTTCAATTTTTTTTTTTTTTTTTTTTTGCTATTTCGTATTCTACTTAAGGTAACTGAGATACTAAAATATTACAAATGTTTTATTTTTTGATTTTGTATTAAGAACTGAGGATGCTTCGCTGAATCCGTACGTGTATAATTTATGACAATTAGATAAATGGAATGAGAGTTCTAACATTTTTAATTTTAAAACTGTAAGCTCACGTACCACTTCAAAAAGAAAAACATCTGCACTTGCATTTTTCTCAAAATGTGGTTTTTAATTTTTTTTTAAAGAGTTCTTGTACAATTTCCTGAAAAGAATCTACTCTATTCATAATGTTAATATTTACTGCATTATGAAATGAGGCTATTTCCTGTAACATGAACTTAATTTTTTCTCCTAATAAACAAACATTCACAAAATTTAGGTATGGCACAATATTCGTATAAAAATTGTGGAAAATTCGAATTTTATTTTTTTTAAATTTATTAAATTCAATTTTTATGATTTATTTTTCATACGATTCATTTTTTTAAATTTATTAAATTCAATTCTTGAAATCATTAATATGTTCACAGCGCATTGAATTTTATATTCATAAGTATTCTGAAAATTTTAAAAGTTATATAGTGTGAAGTTGGGCAATTCGTGATTTTCTAATCACTAACCTCGGGACTTAAAGTAACTTGAGCTGCATAAAATTACAATTTTTATCAACAAAAATAAAACGAGACTAGGTGAATTGGACGAAGATAAAAAAAAAATGTAGTGACTTTAAATAGAAAAAGAGTGTGTGATATATAAATGAAATAGAATTAAAGAAAAAGGAAGAGAGATATTTTAATTGGAGTGATTTGGTAAGCTAAGACTTCATTTTTATATCATAATCTGGGATTGGCGAGTTGAATGGGATTCGAGAAAAAGCGACCTTCTCGATTATTCAGGGATCAATAAAATATTTTACTTTGTTTTTCCGTATCTTCAACTTGAATCTGATAATTATTGACAATTTAATTCGACGGAAAGGTGATGATAAAGTTAAATAATGAAGGACGATCATCACAAATGCATTCGACTTTATGTGCCTAAAGGTACATATGCAAGATACGACATATAAATGTAAATACGGTTACTGATTATTAATTGCACATACATAATTATTTATGTACGTAAATGTAATTCCTTCGCATAAACAGATACATAATTATATAGATATCTTGATTTTAAAATATCCGTTGCTTTTAAGTTTAAAAAAAAATGGAGATTATTTAAGCTTCGCATAAATTAAGTTCATTTGTCTCTGAAGATGGTATTTCGGTTACCTTAAAAGTTAGATATTTATCTCAATGCATCGTATTGATATTGTGATGTCTGAAAATTGAGAATAAGGGCGAAGCATTTATGCATATCGGGCACTATAGCTGCCGATATATGCTGTAGATTTAAATTATTCATATGCGGGTCCATGCTCTAGACAACTGGGCTAGAAATCAATTCCTATTTGACCCAGTTAAGTGCTTATAATCCTGTAATTGCCGAAAACTACAAATTATTTTACGTCACCTAATAATCAAATGAGACTGACAATAGTCTTACAATCTATAAAATCTAGTACAAACGTGATGTGCTTCTTTCATTATTTGATTCTACCGCCATCTTTCAGTCTAATTAAATGGTCAATAATTACAAATTCCAATTGGAGATACTTTATAGCAGTATAAAATAATTTATTAATTCTCAAAGAATATGTAAGGTCGCTCTTACTCGAATCCTTCCGAACTCGGTCAATCCTATTTTATAATATAATAATAAGATCTTAGCATATCAAATCACCCGTACCGATTCAAACACTTCTTAATAACAGCGGATTCTTATCTTAGAAATTCAACTAAGATTCGCATCGATCTAAAAGATTAATTTCGTTGCTACAATTGCATTTACAAATATCTATCAGCTGGTCGTTATACTCTATCTCCCTTATCTTTCCTTTCAATTTTATTTTACTTATATATCACTATATCTTATTCATTTCGTATTGTATTTCTTATCCTAATCTAACTTACATAATCACGTTTGATTTTAGTTGGATAGGGATTGTTATTTTATGAAATTCATATTACCTAAAAGTCCTCGAGGTTATTAAAGAGAAAATCGCGAATAGCTCAACGTCACACGCAAATCAGTATTGAATCAAAATTAGTAGTGAATCAAAGGATAGTAATTTAAAAGCATAGCTATCACCGATTAGACGGATACAATAATTTCCACACAGTTATTCAGCCAGCTAAAAATTTCAAATCAATAACAAAAAATCAGCCTCAAAATTGAACACAATGATATATTTCGTAATTCTTTTTAATCTCGTAAATTTCTATATTATTTACATTAAATAACGTTTAAAACAGTTAGAAAAATAATAGCTGTAAAAATTGTCTAATATCAGGCAAAAGTAAGATTTTAAAATAGAATCCCCTTCCGCTCAAAAGAAAATTATTTGCATATTTATTCTGCATTATTATTTATAATACTGCATTTTAATTTTTTTTAAAAAAAAAGGGGGGGGACTTTATATATTAAATGTAGAAAAACAAATTTGAAAAAACCACAATTTATACTTTCAAATACTTAGATTGCAAACAGATTTAGAGAATTCATCGCTACATTAGATTCACAATTTTATAATGTATTCCTTATTACTTTTGTTAAAGTTGCTCTACAGCAATATTCATTTTTCATTAATTACATCATACATGGATTAATCGATTTTTTTTTTCCCTCCTCTCTTTCTCTCCAGAAACTTGTCGCAAGTCAAATCAGGTTATTAACTGTAACTATTTGATGGATAAAACACTCGCTCATTCGAGACGATTCTTCAGGATGGTGAAAGCTTTTAAAATCTTTCATCAAAAGATACCGCTGGAGTTAGCGAGATGAAGAGGGTAAAACATTTTTAGACGGCAGCGGAAGAGAAAAAGAAAGAAATGAAGTAAAGTAAGAAAAAGGGAGGGAAAAAATAAAATAGAGAAAATTAGATATTGCTGCCTTTTTTTTCCCGAACTTCTCTCTCCTCTCATCGCAAGTGAAAAAGTATCTGTTGCAAAAAAAAGAAGGACAAAAAAATAAGCAAAGTAGACAGTCTTCTGTTTTTTCTCAATCTCCCCCATGCTCACTTTTCGGAGACGAGATGGAATTGGATGATCAATTCCCGCTGATTGGATAAGAATTATTTTTAATGTAAAGATTATATTTTTCAATTAACTTATCGATACACGAGATCTCGAAAGGGAAAAGTCGTTAAGCCACAGTGAGATCAATTTCAAACTGTAGGGGATCTAACTTTAAATCGTGTGCGAGTGGTACTAGTTGGTGGTTCGGAATTTTCAGCAATTACATACTTTAATGAGAAACCAAAATTATTTTTAAAAGATCAACACAGATTTTTGTATCCATCTACTTCTTGTATACTGTTTAAAAAATAATGTTAGAAAATTCATTCAATATCTGATATTAAGAAAAACTTTAGCGTGAGTATCTAAATGAGGTTTAAAGTAATTTGACTTTTGTTGAATCTCAAAAATTGAAATTTACTGACTTTCGCAAACCAAAATTTTAATATACTGGACCAATTTTAAAATAAAATTTCACTTTTCCCCCCTCATAATACAACATTTATTCCCATGGCAAAATTTTAGATTCACCAAAATTTAAATTTGGAATTCACTATATAGAATACATATAAAAAGAGCAAAATTGTGCAGTAAAAAAAGTTTATTTCTAATATAAACAGAATTCTTGTTTTTCGTTGCGGATCCACAAAGTCAGTAATTTAAAAAGGTTAAGGTGAGTTATATACTTACTTTTCTTTTTTCAATTCTGAATTCTGCTGGGTAGAACTCATTTGTACACTCGAGTCTACTTCAGCTAACATATTCAGGTATACCAGTTATTAGATTTGGATATAAATTGGACATAATACTTCTGTACTTTAACATATAGCTTGTTAAAATACAAATCAACACAAAAATAATTTATAAATTCAATACAAGCTCACTCACATTAAATGACATTAAAAAATCATAAAAAGAGGAATTAAAAATCCTTCAGCAATTAGTCATTTTTAGTCTATTAGAACAAAAATAGAAAACAACTTTTTTTAAAAAATGTTATAAAAACAAATTTATTTGTAGACACATCAAAAATGCTTTAAAATAGAGTGTTTCTAAGAATTAAAGTTCTTTCAATATACAAATGCATCAAATTTTCAAAGGCTAAACAAACAAAAGGCTACATCAAATGTTAAACAACGAAGAAACATATGGATAATTACTCAGTTTATTTTACTTTGCACTGAAAAAAAAATTAATGACTATCATTTTTGTCCGCCCTTGTCCTTACAAACACTCTTAACGAGAAAGAAGAGATCCCTCATTGCTCTTATAACAAGTATCTCTCATGCATTTAATGAAATCATTTACTGAAGATACGGTAAACATGATACCTCATATTAAATTTTCAATTTTAGCGTAACAAATATTAGCTACAAAGCTGTCATCATCAAAAGGCTATTATAGCGTTATTTTTAATTTTGTTAATGATGTTTACAATAATAATGTGAAATCTAGTATCTTCTTTTTTTCAAAACATTACACTACTGCTAATACATATATTTAACTATATAAAAAAATGTAAATGCAACAGTTTTTTTCCCAAAAAAAATTTGCCTTCCCTCCTCAGATAATAATTATTCCTTACGAGTAAATATTTACTTATAAATTCATAAATAGATCCTTCTCCCTTATCATCGTATTACAGCGCGATGTTTCATTGGATATTACTCTATTGAATTAACAATGTTGTAACCATTAGTGCGTAACGATAATAACGAGTTAATTAACAATATATGAAAAGTAAATAATAGACAATGATTATTGATTATGCATACAATGTGTGTGTTCTCTCCTTTCTCATGGGTATTCTTTGTCTCTCTCTCTCCCCCTCTCTATTAATCTCTTTATTCATCATTAATAAAGAGGGAGTTAAATAAACGAAGACCATCTAATTACGTTAACGTGGATGAGGCTTTCGGAAGGTTTTAATTAAAGAAAATAACCAATAATATAATTGCATCAGAGGTGTAACTTTTTTAGATTCCTAATTTGATTTCTGGTTTTGGAAGGATGTACAGTTATCTAACAAAATTAAGTATACACCCCTCTCTCTTTCTAAACCGACTAAAACCATATTATTAAAGGCTTGTTTAAGTTAAATATTTATAGGAACGATAAAATGCACGTATATAAAATATATTGGATTCGGAAACAAAAATGAGAGAAGAATCTTTAATATTTTAATAATCAAAATTTTTACGCCAAAGTTCCAAATTTCTGAGTCACAAAATTGAGTTTCATTTTTTAAATTTATTCAATCGTTTATTTTGTAATGAATGAGTATAACAGTTTTGATTACTTAAGATACCAATATTTGATTACCAAGAAAGAGAAAAAAAAATATTGTAATTGTATAAATGAATTCCAGAATTAGAACTGACATTTAATTTTAAAAAATTGTCATTCTAATGTCTGAGGTAGATAAATTTCTACGTGATACTGCAAAGGAAACTCAACGCAGTCACGGATTTGTATGAAAAATAACTTCAAAAGTATAAGAAATTTAGGCAAATTGCAAATACACCTGGCAGAAAAATGAGTGTTCGGCGAAAAATTGTTTTCTGCCACTTCAGGAGAAGGTTTTTACCCCATGGCAAAGAGGTCGGTTGATACCAGTGTCAGGAGCGATTCGAATCTTTGATCTGTCGATCCTGAGAAAACTCGTCCTGTCCTCTTTTTTTTTTTTTTTTTTTTTTTTTTTAATACAATGCCTTCAACAACCAAACCAAAATCAGTTTTTATTGTCGGAGTCACGTATAAAATGAAATACCTGGACAATGTAGTAAGACATTTTTGTAACATTGTTGTACAATTTTAAAATGCAATTGCATACACCACCTCAATTTCTCCATCACATTGGTATAGAAAACTTGTGGTCTCAACTAGAAAAATATGTTCAAGAACATTATAATAGAAACAAAGAGCACTAGAAAAACATTATTACATGGGGGTTATAATCTCCTCTTTCCCCCACAAGGATTGTTGCATACTGAAAATTTAAAACTGAAACTTTTTTTTATACTGAGGGTTTACCCCCCCCCCCCTAAAAAAATTAACATTCGAAATCCCGTACTCAACATAAACGTTCTATTCACCTACAAAACAAACAAGGAAATTTGAAATTAATTTTTGAGATACCAGTTGAAGAGGGAGAAAAATTACTCTTTACGCCCCTGGGCACTGGTAATTAGAGTCCTCTTTAAGATGGGCACCTGGGCAGTAACCCAAATAGGAAATTCCCCTATACAATAGAATAACGATTCGCTGACAAATTATTTGGATTCTACCACTGGTATCAGATGATTAGACCAGATATTGGATTACCATTTAATCTGGTGACCACTTATTCACTGAAATATCCACTTTTTAATTATACAAGTGACTGTTAAACGCAATAAATCGAGCATTTCCAGCAACAATCGAACAAAAAAATTTGCATGCAATAATTTATATGTTCTCTGAAAAATCAATTTTAATCGTTCATAAAAATTTTAAATAATTTATTAAATATTGTTTATTAAAAACGCTTTGTTTTCACGAAATTTAATAATCTACTGATTAGCTTTTTTTTGCGATATAATTGTTTAAGTTTTATGAAACAAATAAATGCTTAGAAATATAATGAAACTAAAAATTAACATTTAAAGCAATTTTCGATTTTTTTTTTTTTAAGGCTAATCGAAAATTAGCATTAAAATTTTTCATACTTTAATAAGTAGCTGTCCATGAAAATGTATCAAAATATATACGAAACAGAATAAACGAAACAGTTATTTTTATTCGAAATATACAAAATAATATAACACATCTGCAAAATTTTAGTAAGATTGTCTTAAATAGTTTTTAAGATACCTTGAACGAAATGATGAAAAATCACATTTTGAGAAAATGAGCTTTAAATTTTTCTTTACAGTGGAATTGATCAGAAGAATCTTGTACAATTATTATGTATACAAAAATCTATATTAATTTAACTAATAAACATCTAGGGGTAATAATAATTCTCTTAAGGTTGTTATCAATAGTGTTACAAAATTAATAATAGAATGATTGCTTTGTATCAGAAAATTGGCTTAAAATATAACCAATGTATATTTATCTCATATTTATTAACACCAAAATTTCATAAGATTTCGATAAATTTTCGTATCATTACTATTGGCTCTAATACGTAAATCAATTTAACTGGTAGACATTTGCAAAAAAAAAAAATTCCAAAATATTATATATAATTTTAATAAAACAGCAGTTATTAAAAATATTACTGATATAGTTATTTAGGTTAAAAATAAATATATACATTTTCTCCATCTATAGCTATGATTTTGAAAATCTTTTTAATTCAATAAATATTGAATTCTTATGAAAAAAATTTATATACTTAATTTTTTATAAAAAAAAAGAAAACTATATTACATTAAACTGTATAAAACAATTATTATTTCTGAATTTTCTTTGTGACAGTGAAACACTACATGTATTTTTATAAAGATCGCTAGAACTGATTTTACTGAATAGTATATTAGAATCTTTTCTTCCTTTATTATATTATTTTTCAATTTTATTTTCTAAAGTTATATTGGTTTTTTTAGCATTTAAAGTTTCAGTATTATGATTTTTTAACTTTTAATTTTTATTGCCAAATTTCAATTTAATTATTTCATTTTTTTCATTTTATCTTTCATTTCGCTTCATTTTATTACTTTCATTATATTTAAAGATATTTACTTGTTTCAATGTGTGTGTGTGTGTGTTCAGAAAATCGATTTTTTAAAGGTGAAAGGGATGTGCGACCTCTTTAGTGTTGACGAGATAATAATAATAAAGGCAACTTAACTGAAAATGAATTTTCTATTCAAAACAACTTCGTAAATTCTTACAGAGCTTAAAATGGATTGACTGGCAGAAGAAAAGGGTTCCAGAGAGGAGAACTTTGTGGTATTCAGATTCTGTTATTAAAAATATGGCTTCGATGTAAGAAAAAAAGTTCAAAATAAAATGTGAACAAAACGGAATGAGACGTAAAATATAAAGATGACAGAAACCCCGTTGACGAGAAGCTGCGACTTAGTAAAGATAAGGTCACTATTTCACTAAAAATGTATGCAAAAGAGCAGCAAGTACAGTGCAATCTAAAATATGAAATCATAAAAAATATATAACAAAAATATCAAAATAATGCGCCAATGAAGATTCAATGATCGAAAAGTATTCAAACAATGCCATGCAGATATTCTAGTTTAAAATGAGGAGTTTAGGTAATGCATCAATCTCGATGTTATCGTTCCCGAAAATTCAACATCATGCCAATGCCAAGATTTTGAGGCCTCATGTCAGATTTTACAAGTAATAGTTAATTATGCAACTATCTTCAGTAAGATTAAACAACCAATCCTCAATTTACTAAGTTTTATCTCTACTAAACGTATTATATCGTTGTCCGGTTATTTTAACACTGATTATTTATTGCATTAATTAAGGATAAATTAATTAAAATTTTCCAGCAATTATAATAACTGACATATACATCCACGCTTAATCTATACAGTCATTCTATGATAAAAATTTCACTTCCTTTTATATACTTTTATCTGAATTCTGATACACTCCCGGATATGCGTGTTCTCTGTTCGAATGTAAACAAGAAAATTCAATTTTTATGATATGCAACTGATGAACTAATGCTAGAAGATTCAATAATTGATGAATTAATTCACGAAATTTTCAGTGATGGATGATTATTTCGAACAGTTCGATTATTAATGTTAGTTTCTTCTTAATTTGCATCACAAATGATCGGTGCAAAAGCTGTTATTATCATTTTAAATTAACCGAAGATCAGTAAGGTGAAAAATTCAATCCAATCATTCAAGTTGCTGTCCTGTAATTCGAATTCAACAAAACCATCGACAAAGCAAGAGCTACAAAATTCAAGTTCAACACCTAGAATTTACATAAAACGTGACCGATCATAAACAGTATGAGGTAATACTTTTCTTCCTCCATCAAACTGACCGCCATTTCTCTGCAGAAAACATCAGCAGGGGGTCCCAATTCTCTTACATGGCTAACATGTCACCTAACCTAACCTTCTCACTTTTTACTTTTCTTTCAGGAAACGAAAAAAACAAAACAAAAAAAAACCACCACTTTTCTCCCCCAAATCCAAATCGAACTTAACACGGAAAGGGTCAAAACCGCATCACCGCGGGCCATTCACCCCAGAAAGTCAGAAAAGAAAAAGAAAAAAAAAAGCGATCTTTGTTGTGTGAGTCTTTATCGCACGAGCTTTTGTATGTGTAAACACACAGCAACAGTGATGCGTGACGTCACAGCACAATTCCGTGTTTTCGTCTATTCACTCACCTGTGCGGCTCATTAGAGAGCCAATGGGGGTGGAATAAATAAAAATGGAGGGTCCTTCCAACCAATTAAGGAGGTACAACTGTCGGGGGTGGGGTCTGTTTACGCAAGACGCTAGTGGGGCAATTATGATTCATAAGGACTGAAACATGGACTTCCTGTTCATAATTAGAACATTACATGAACTTGAACGGTTTATAGTCGAATATATTCCAGATTCGTTGGAATAAATATTAAACACTAAGTCGAGATAGCGCGTTTCATAATTGGGATTTTGATATCATACCATGTAATAAGACTGCGAGAGGGTACAAATTAAATTTTGTGAGAAAATGTATAAAAGTATCTCCGACATAAAATCCCCGTTAAAATATGAGCAGTACAAACACAAATGAGAAAATTTATGATTCATTTGGATATGGAATTCTAGCTAATGTTCTAGCAATAAAAAAAAATCCACTATTCCAAGGCAAGTCTTTCTTAAGTTAGAACCAGTGGATACACAGCAGAATAGTAAGTAGCTGAAAAACGAAAAGATAAGCTATCACCTGGCTTTTTACGTTTTAAAAATAGTTAGAATTAAAAGAGAGAAAAACATTAAAAAAAAAAAAAAAAACGATAAACTTTTCTTTCCAAATAGGTTTCACATTCGATTCCAACTCGCCTCAACGCATAAAATCATGGTTCGGCCTTTTTGGAATATAAGAGGTCACTAAACACTCTTACATATACCAATGCTCTCAGAAACCAAACGATGTCTCTACGGAGATATTATGTTCGTGAAAAGAAGAGAGTACAGTTGAGAGAAAGAAAAACTTATTTCGGGAAGTCCCAACCCACATGGCTGGCAATTAACAAAAACATCCTCAGTGTAAGATGTTAATAGGGCCATCTGACACGGGAACAAATGCGCTAAAGAGAGAATAAATCTCGCTCCTATCGGTTCTTTGATCAGATGAGGAAAGTTCTATCTGCAGACGACAACCTCAAGGCCAGACAACGCCCTCTCAATGTCTTTCGATAACAACATAGCATTCAGCAATGACACAAGGATCAGATGGCAGGATTTACATGAATCATCTCGGAATAACATACAGGATAAACGACGGGGAAATTGAAGAGAAAACATTGAATATTAAGATTTTTTAAAAAAATTGTATCAAAAATCTCGCTTTCTATTCCCTGTGTCTAACCATTTATAAGGTCTCAAGCCCCGACGTGAGAAAGTTGTCTTCTCTATGACCTTAGGTTAGAAAATGGAACCGAAACTTGGATTGATTTCACTCGAGAAAAATGCTCCACTATGAAAAAAACATTGCCACTTCGTTAACATATAACATTTTGATATACTGTAACGCGAATATTTCTCCTAAAAGCTAACGTCGCGTAAATTAACAATTAGAATATTTTATGAGTTAACATACGTAAAATTGATCCTTAATAACCCCAAAACAACACTAAAATACCCAGGTTCTTATGATTTTATGAGATATTCTATTGTGAGTGGAACACCAGAAAATAAGACATCGTGGTTTAAATATACACCAATTATTTAGTATTGCTTAGCTTGCTAACAAATAAAAGGTGGTTCGACTTACTCGATCTGGAAAAGGGACGGCGTAATAGGAGTGGCCTTGTTGCCCCTTATGAAGAGGAACTGTTTTTCGATCTCTTATTAAAGTTAGTTAAAGTGGAAAAGTAGAGATATGAGTGACTGGCATTGATACGCCAACTCCTTTTAAAGGAGGTGGACAGCTCGCACCAAGACAAGAAGAGGGTTGACAACTAGGCGATCGTCTCCCCGTCTTTAAATTACCCATCAACCCTTTCACAGAATGTTACTGGATTCTATGAGGATTAACTAAATCCTTGAACTCAATACGGGGTTCTCAATTTCAGACCACAAGAGGGAAATTCGGTGCAAATATTAGCGGTCATTGCAAGTTACGCGAGGAACGGGGGCCGTTCTCCTTGAATCGATTGATTTTTCGATACCAATCATAGCTGGCGACGTCACAAGGATCTTTTTTTTTTTTATTAAAAAAAAAAATCAGTTGAATCTTTTGGTAGAATGACGTCAAGACTTCCTGTTAAAGCAGACATTAATACTTTTTTCTTACTGTTTACATACATATAAGATCACCTTTTCTCCAGAGTAAATGTTTTAGTTTGTTTATTATTTTTTTGTAAGAGATTATTTTCAGATTATATATTTTGTTTTCAATATATATATATATATATATTAGTTTAAATTTCTAAGACTTATAAAGATTTTTCTTGAAAATAGTGATTTCCATGTGATTAAAAAAAATATTGAAAAGAGTGCAAAGAAAGGGGCGTAATACTGCTGAAGAAGTACTGAATATTATCGAACCAATTCGAAAAGGGGACAAGACGAGAAAAAAGTGCGAAGAACTTTTATCAGCCTGAATCTACGAAACGTGGATGGACTAAAAATAGAGGTTAAACTCTGTTAGTTGATGATAACACGTTGATAATGTTAAAGAATTGACAGAAAAAAAAAAAACAATGAATGGGACAACGGAAAACTCACTACTCTGTTTTGATTTTCGCTCAATTTATCATGTGTAACTCACGGTTCAGTTCAAACCGCAGATTAATAACAAGGGGTCCCCGCTTGCGTGTAATTGGGTCAGACTACTCTATTTTGTTTAGGTCTGGCAGAAAAATCTCAGTAAAGCTATTTCTGAGAAAGACATTTATTTAAAGGAGTTTTTTGATTCATTGAATTTTAATTTCCTAATAATTATTCACAAAATATTTTATATTTTCACTTAGATCTCGATATTTCACTGAACCAGTTTGTGATTACGATAACGAAGTGAAACCTACGAATTACTCTTAAACGATATGTTTCGATTCTTGATACCTTCATTTCGTTATTCTTGGCAAAACTACAGGTTTATTATAACACGGTGTACAAGTTGTGCTAAAACTTTTTTTTCTTTTTTGAAATGATTAATGTTGAATAAGCAATGGCCAACC
>BMAW01047005.1:1422146-1604194 GCA_019974015.1 Nephila pilipes | reverse complement strand
CTGAGAAAATAGCTCACCACATCATCGTTAACATGTTAACATTTTGACAGGGCTGCAACGAATACTTTCCCGGCATCACCAGAATATCTTTATGAAAGTTAACATACGGTACCGAAAACGCTCAAAACAGTCTGTACTCAGACGTTGATATTTCACGTTAGTGGTGATCAGAAAACAAGACACGTGCTTCAAATATACACCACCAATAGTATTGCTGTTGCCAACAAAGGTGGATTTCACGATTCGAGCCGCGCAATGGTGAGCGGCTCACGTTCTCTGCGAAGAGAATCGCTTTTCTATCTCATTAAAGTTAGTTAAAAGTGAAAGAGTTTTTAATTTGGCACGATTGGCTTTTCCCAGCAGAAGAAGCCACCGTCAACAGTTGTGCTGATGAATCAGGGCCCCTCAAAGTTCTTTACCATCACCCTTTTCACGGTGAATGTAAAGTTACCGGATTTGCGAGTGATCTGAATCATGGTTTCGTTTGAATCAGCAGGTGAATGGCAATATATGGTCATTGTAGTCATGAGAACGCAAATGTTCTGAACACTGATTTCAAAACGCGCTTTTTTCGACCACTTCGGTAAAAAGCGTGTGCGTGCACGCAGCCAGCAGCATGCCACGCCGCCCGCGCTTTTACAAAGCGCATGCGAGCCTTACGGCGATGCAGCCAGCCAAAAGCTATGCCGATACGGCTGGCTTGGCAAGCGTAAGTTCATGCAGCGCGGGCTGCCATACGGCGCAGCCAGCGTTTGCTGCGCATACGCCAGCACGCGCGGTACAGCGCTGTTTGCGTTTCGCCGCGTTTCTACGGCGCGGCTGTGCTGGTGCTGCCTGCAAAGCGCTACGGCTTACGACACAATATACACACACACACACAATAATATTACACACACTACCACGAGCATCAATACCACAATACACACACAATATATAACTTTGATTTGCTGCATCACACAGCATCACTTACGATAGTGTAACCTACATTATTAGTAGAGCAAAGAGACTATTTTATGACGGTTTGATCCACAAATACAAAACTGAATTTTTACACGATGCAATGTATTAGGATTTTTCTCAGAACAAGTATCTTGTTTTAATTCCAGATTTTACCAGAATTTTATGTGGAACACAGAGGTGTTTGTTATGAGCCCCTTTCCCCACAGTGGAAAAACTCTCCTCGTCTTAACTATTGATTAAAAATTAACTTAATTGGAGATTGCATAATTAATGAATTTAAAATTAAACTTTTAAAAAAGCAATTTTGGAAATGCTGTACCGTTATTTTAACTAATCTCTTACGGTATTTGTTTATAAATATGATTGATTATTTCTTCTCTCTTTAATAAAAAATATATGTCAAATAGTATTTTATTAAATTTCATTGAAAACGTTTTCCTTTAATGGAGAGATATCCAAATTGACTAGTTACACTTCTTATTTGACAGAAAACATCCCCTATACACATGTATGTTTTTGTGTGGTTATAGGCAAATATATCCGTTCATCGAAAATTTAGAGGCATTCAATAAAATACTCAATTTTTCTTCTTAGTTTAAAACTCTGTTCCCATCTAGTAAATAAATACAGCTGACGAATTCAAACACTTTGATGTATGATGTGAAAATATCTGATATAAAAAACCAACGTTTTAAAATGACGTTTTTTATATACAAAGTATATTAAAGAAAAATTATTGAAATATAGTTAAAATTTAGTTATTTTTAATTTAAATTTACTAAAAGATACACTAGTATATATTAGAAAATTCATAACACTACAAAAATCAAAACATGATTTGAAAAGTTTGTAAGTCATTTTATTAAAAAAAATAAACTGAATTCAGAAAAGGCTTACCCTTATTATCGTAAGAATTATTTCATGTATTTCACAAATGTGGTTACCTCTGTTCAGTTTCTAATTGATTTAACGTTCAAATAAAAAAAAAAAAAAAAAAAAAAAAAAATCTCAAGTTTTAAAGAATTTTAAATCGCGCTGTTGGAGTTAAACTGCATTATTAGCAGTGATGAGTTAAACTAGTCGCAAACAGTCTAAATATTTACTGTTAGGCGAGCACACGATTCTCAAAATTTCAAAGCTCTAGCTTTTGATAGGGAAGTTGCTAAATTAACGATCAGTAACATATCATTAGTTACACACACACCGTATGAAATTCAGAAAACGTTTTAAAATCATCAAACGATTGCTTATAGAGCGAGCTATTTATTATTGCAAAGCCGGGAGAATAGCAGACTCGTGTGTTAACGATTTCGACTGGAATTCGTAGCTATTATATTAAAGTTATAAATGAGAAGAGGATATACCACATTTGTAATTCGTGAATAAGCGGGAAATATTGAACGAATACGTTTTTGAATTCTGAATATAAAGAGGAGGAACTTTAGTGCCTCAAAAATATATTTAACCCCCGATTTTTTTTTTTTTTTTTTCCAAATTTGAGAGGGTGCTTATAATCGAGATGGATGGTAGAAGAGGTCGAATTACATTAGTAATTAGATTTCCTTCTGATGCCTAGGTATTTTTAAACGTAAGAGGCTTGAAATCGTTATTTGAATAAATTAAATAAGAAATTGATTAAGAATAAATTCTGCACACTATAAGCGCTAAAATGTCACTTATATTTGCAAATCAATATATTTCAGTAGAAAAAATATTCAATAACAGAAGAAATATTAATTGTACAAAATATGTGAGGATTTACGATTATATAATACTGAATTCATTAATTCCCCGAAAATAAGGAACTAAGTGTATTTTCGATTACGAATAAAATATTCAAATTTTAAGTTTTAAATAGAAAAAGGATTCATTTAGAAGGGTGCGTATTGCCAGAATTTTTCATAACAGTAAAACAATAGTATAATTAGATAGTGAAATAGATGACAAATTAAAGTAAAGTGTAATGAAAAACGGTCCACATGAATAGCTTTTTACAAAAATAGTTTTTGTAATGAATAAGTGAAGTAAAATTAGCGTCTACAGGAAACTTTATTATCTGGATGCATAATATAAAACTCATTAATATCTAGACACAAAAATGTTGCGTGATTTTTTTTTAAAAAAAAAACAATTGGAAGAGATGTCGAGTTGGCTGGAGACAATGATGAAAAATGAATAAAACTTAAAATTTTCATGATACACATTTTAAAATGAAACACCTGATTTTAATATTGAAATTTGTTTTAGATGTTATTTTTTTCATCGGAATTCGAGATATCTTTGAAATTATTTCAGTGCTTAGAATATGAATTACTTTTGCTTTAAGACAAACAATTTAAAATCTATTTTTTTTTTTTTTTTTTAAATATAAAAATTATACCTCATGAATTTAATTTTTTAAAATAATTGTAAAAAAATTTTCTATTAAGTGCTCAGAAGTGGCAATGTTTATTAAATAACAAAACAGAGCACACATCATATATATATATATAACTTGTACAAATATCAATAAAAATATAAACTTGAATTCTCAAATAGGCATTTTTATTTATTTCTTCCATATTCTACATTAAGATATATATATTATATCATGCCTTTTATTATTTTTTCTTCGGTCTTCAGAAGACTGACCACGTTAATACTCAATTATGAAAATAAAAATCAGGGATATTTTCTTAAAATCTACGGTTTAGTCTCTGCTCAAGTCTCTCGCTATATTTATTTCGACATTATAGAAATAAAGCGATATAAAACTGTTTATATATTTAAAACTGTCTGTATTAGAATCAAAATTATGATGAAAGTACAATACACACCTCATGATTTAAAAAAATCAAAGAGCAAACGAAATGTAATAACTTTTTCGCTTCAGCTTAATAAAACATACTTACTGTTGCGGTTTATTCCACATGATCTAGTCGGAGGCAAGACCAAGTCCACGAGACCAGAAATCTTCAAGAAACCATGTACGAGATGAGGTGAAGTAATTACTTCTTTTTTAAGCCCCATACAATTAATAAGATACTTGGGAAACGCCCGAGAAAAGCTTCAATTGTTGAAGGTTAGATAAACTTTCTGCTAATTGTCAAAATTAAGACTCTTAATGTGTCCACTAACAAGCCTACAAATGGTGAGTCGACGATTCTATTTCCCTTAATAGCAATGTCACCATCAGTAGTTAATTTGTGATACCATGAGTGAGTCGGAGGGTGTTTTCTATATTTGATTATTTGAAATGCTTACTTTTGAAAGTGAGAGAAGTATTTGGACCTGATAGAGTAAAGGCCCCTTCCTTGGCCAAATTATCAGCAATTTCATTACAAAAGAGCCTTATATGAGACGGAATCCATAGGAAATAGATTTCATGTTTATGCAAAAGATATGTGAGGACTTCAAGAATAGAAACAACAGCTCTATCGCCGACCTCAACCAAGTTCCTCGGGTGCTGAAGAGCACTTTAACTGTCTGACATGATCCAAATATGGACGAATCGATTTTAAAAGAATTAAGAGCCTCTTCAATAGCAATAAGCCATGATCTGAAAACTGATCAAAAATCTGGAATTCAAATCTTGAGTTTATGAGAGAAAGTAGGGAAATTACTGCCTAAGTCATTGCTTTAATCTCTGCTGCGGTAGGTATATATTTGAATTAGGTGTTTTTCACGTAACACATGCAAGCATATTTTCTTGATTGTAGCAAAATGCAATTGTCTCGTGGGAGAATAAGAATAGTAAAAATGCGTATTTTGGCGAGACAGATATGGAGCAAATTTTATGCCAATATATCAGTTGGCTGACGTCTCCCCAAGATCAAGTACCGCATTCTTTTCCTTGTGCAGTAAAATTAACACTACAATATTTTATAAGTGGAAAATAAATATTAATTCAGAAAGAGACATTGTTGTTAAGGAAAAATTAAACGATATTTTATAGAACATAACTTATGTAGAAATATTATGCGCCGATTTTTTTTTTTTTTTTTTTTCCATTTTTAAGAATATTAAATGTTTGTTAAATTGAATGTGGGAGGGGGACGCATGCAAATAATATTTTTATTCAATACATTTAGCATAGAAATTCTTTTGATCTACAATTCAATTCTTCACTGCTTAATGGCCAAATTATTTTTTAATTATCTGCCACAAATTTTCTATACCTTTAATTTTCAATTTGAAAAGAAACAAATGTGCCTAATCTTAATCCAAAAATATTTCTCCCAATCAGGACAAAATTTGGTAAGAAAATATTTAGCAAAATGTTCAAAAATGTCCAAAATCCGAGTTAACATGTTCGAATGGGGCAACTATAGCGTATAAAAAAAAAGACAATTTGCTAATGGAATCATGTTTTATTTAATATTTATAAACAATTTATATGGTGGTGCGATATACGCTAAAACATGGTACGACACATAAAGAAATGTCATAGTCTTTGCAACAGTACCTTGATTCTTTTCGAAACTTTTCCCCTTTGGCAACCGTTTTGCACGCACACATTTTGTAATAATGTAGGGTCGGAAGGTAGGGAAGAATGGGTCGACATCTCTAAAACAATTTAATTTATTAACAGAAGCTTAGCTACAGAACAAATCTATCCTCTCTCTCCCCTCTTTCTCTCTTTGAAAGCTTATACAATATATATATATATCTGTCTTAATTAGCATGATCACGTTCTCTTCTTTGGAGGAAGCATTCTAATAAAAATAATTTCTAAGGACTGAAAATTCCCCTAGAGGACTGTTAGAGACAAAGTCGCCGTTAGACCCGTCACAACTTTACATTAACTTGTAGAGTTTGATTTTTTAGTAGTTGCAGGAAAAATACCTGGAAAATGTCCCCCAGAAAGTCTTGTCCCGAGGTACTACTTGGCTTTCTTATTCACGAAAAAGAAATGTCTCAGTAGCGCTCAATCATAATACGACACTACTCCAATTTCATACAATTTCAATCATTTAAATTAAATTAGTCTGAAACGTAAGACTAAACAAAGGTATGTTTCATAAATGAGAATAAACAGTACATCGTTTTGTCAGCCTGCTATACACACAGCCTCGCGTTGATAAATGATGTTAGTGTAAACGTAATTTGTTTTTAAAAGGTGAATATACCTCATCAAAAACAGATTGAAAAAGAAAGTCACGCTTTATGAAATGAAAAAGCAAAACGTGTAATGACGTTATTAATTAACCATAAAACTTCTCCGCAACCAATTAATGGGCCACATTTAATATATCCTGGCATGAGGAAGAAAAAAAAAAAAAAAAAAAGGGAAGGGCGTAGTGCATTCTTTTCTTTTTTCACAAGTTGTTTTGAAACCATTGGAATTCGAATAATTTCACCGCTTAATAAACGAACGGTCGTCAAGAATGTAATCAGAACTCTTCTGAAACAAAGAACCTTGAACCCGTCGTCAAGGTCACCGACAGACGGAAGACGCGAAATATCTGATCATGATCTAATGTTTAATAAACCATCCAACTCATCCGTAATTCGTAGCTGGTTTTGCTCATTAGCTCTGTCTTCCTTTCATTTCCCCCCTTCAATCTGGAGACTTAACGCTATCTTCATGTTAAAAAAGAACAGAACCCCTCTCAGGGTTAGAGAGGTTAAATTAAAAAAATAAAAAAAAAGAAGAAGAAGAAGACATTTGAAACTCCATTATGTCGGCTTAGAAGTCGGGTAAATATAACCAACACCAGATGGCACCGTCATCATCCCATTTCTTTTCTTTTTTTTTTCCCCTCCAAAAGAAAAATATCATCTGCCATGAATTAATCGTCAGCATTGTCAAGTTTTGTTCTGTTAATTACTGTCATAAAATATAATGTTTTTCTTTTCGGAATTAAAATGCAAAACAGCAATAATTTTTTAATAAAAAGATATGGAAAAAGTATTACCATCCAAAATAGTGGTTTGTTTTTGTGCTGATATATGAAGAACACAACTTTTTCTTGAGAAAAAAAAACAACTATATATCTTCTATTGTAAACGGATTAACAATTAATGCAAGATAATTTTTTTCTCTCCATTCATAACATTTTCATCAGATTAATAGACAAATTTCACGTATGCCTTTATCTCAACAAGAATTATGACATATTTAAATATTAGACAAATTTCACGTATGTCTTTCACTCAACAAGAATTATGATATATTTAAAAGAGAATGAAAACTTTGGATTAATTTCATTTTAAAAATTTACATTGTTTTATGTTTCTTTTCGTTGAAAAGAAACATTTTTGAAATCGTTAAGACTTGCTTTCCGTAGTACACATCTACGTATAGAATAGAAAAACATTATATGTCATACAGTTTGTCAATTATTTTACTTCCAAATTTATTCTTTTACTTTTTGAAATCAAATGGGAAAAAAATAACAATTCAATCATAAATACAAAATATTCAAGAGTCAAAATGTTAATTTTAAAATGAAATTCCTTTATATATTTCTCCCGCGAAGCAAACTCGTTAAATTTCCAATTATAAAGTTTCGTCACAGATCTTACCAAAATGCAATACACATTTTCGGTAATCACTAACTGCATTTTATTCGATAATTTAAATGAGGTTTTCAAACAACAGGACCTATATTACGTTTGATTACTAACATTATCATAACACGTACAATATAAATGTGGAGAAATACATAATAATTTTTATAATGCAACGTTCTTTTTCAGATGTTACCAAAAAATGTTTTATTTACATATTTTGCCACACCAAAATAATTTTAAAAATGTAATAATGGAAGCAAGAGATACCTGATATAAGACTATCAGAAAAACTTCGCACCAAATCATAGCTTTCTGTTATCATAAAAAAGTTTCAACTCCTTCAATCCGGAAAAGTGTTTTTTGATGTAGAGAAAAACAACTATCGCTGATGGTACGGAGTCGATAAAATAACATGTCATCATTAATAGGATGTAAAAAAAAAAAAAAAAAAAAAATACAACTCTTTTAAGTAACTTTTCTTAATGTCATAGCATTTAGTCCATCAAAAAAGAATTATCCATTCATAAAGAATACAATAAAGGATAAGTCGAGGCAAAACAAGCGAAGAAATTAAAACTAATTTCCGATGAATAAGTTCTTTATTAATCTTAAGATTGCGGCTACCAAACGATAAGTTAAAAAACGACGGAAAAAAAAAGACGTTTATCACCCTTTCCTTTCAGTTGCATCAGGCTTTTCAAAACGTGGGAGTGAATAATAACGAAGCAGATTATTTATTATTTTTTTATTTTATAAATCGTTTACCATTTGTGCCGCGAATCGACAGAAGCCATCTGGTGGGAAATCAAACATGAACGAGCGAATGTGGGATTGGAATAAAAGAAATTTGGGTTACTGTGCGCACTGATTTTTTCAAAAAGACATTTCAGCAAACAATAGCACGAGAATCAAAACAGTAATGATCGGCAAGCTTATGTGAAAAAGAACAATATTTATACCGCTATTGCTCCATAAAAAAAAAGAATAAGATCATCACTCTTCAGACAGAATAATTGGTGGTTTTGTTCTTAAATGTAGCATAATGTGAACCACAACAATCTGAATGCTCAATGTTTTTAATTTCATGTAAGGAAATTTTTTTTTATTCCAATTGATTGGAATGCGACAAATAATAAAACACAATAACGCGTTGTTTTTTAATTAGATTGGAAAAAATGGCTTTGGTTAATTACAAAACCATTACAAGAGTTACACCCCAAGTCTGAATGTGACTTGAAACACGAACCGTGTATAGGTAAAAGAAATGTCAATCTGTTAAATAAGATTAAGGAACGGCAAACTTTTAATGGGAAGGGTCATATCCTAACACTGTTTTGGATCAGAGGTCCGGAAGGCATACTTGGAAGATATTTAACATGGGCAATTCTGTTCATAAAGTAACAACAAAATAATTTAATTTTTTTTATTATGAATTGATATTTTACATAATATTTATATACACATGCAAAACACAAAAAAGGATGAAAGATGAATGTAATTGTTTTTTCCGAGATAATACGGAATTATTCAAAACGAGTCACTCAATTTCAAAATGCTATATTTTCGTAAATAAACGACACAGAATGATAAGTAATACGTGAATGCAAAGGGAAAATGTGAAAGTTTGTTACAAGTGTTCGATATAACTTTCTTTAGTTACGCGTATTATGTCAATTCGATATGTAAATTCCTGCCAAACACGTTGAAAAATGTCGGTGGTAAATGATTGTACAGAAGCAAAAATCCGTTGCTTAGGTTCACTTAAATCTGTGGGCAATGGTGGCGCATACACTTTATCTTTTGCAAAACCCCAAAGGAAAAAAATCGCATGGGGCCATATCAGGTGACTTAGGTGGCCAGCTGTGTAACATCGAGTCATTTGGTCTTCTGTGACCGATCCAACAGCGAGGTAGCACCGTTAAAGCAATTAAAACAGTTTTCTTGAAATAGCTTCGTGAAGAAACACGAGAGCCATCGCAATATAATATTTCCTCAGTTTTCCTTTGTATTCATGTATTACTTATCATTCTGCGTGATTTATTTTTGAAAATATGAAATTTTGAAATCGGATGATTCATCTTGAATAGCCCTGCATTCCATCTTACTGGAGTTCGAAATTAGTTCAGAACTCCCTATACAATCCGGCGTTTTTGCAAAGGCTGACAAGTCAAAGAAAATTAGTTTATGTCTTCTATTTCAATGGAATAACGTAGGTTATACGATGCAAATGTTGATACATAACAGTGCATTTTTTTTTTCACACATTATTTACGTGGGCTGAATTAAATTTTGTACGATATTTCGTAGCGTTTGGTGTTTAAATGCATTATTGTTAGTTATTTTCCAAAAATCCGGTAGCGCTCCGGTCCGATATCTGCTGGATTCCTGAGGAAGTACTATTCTTCCTACCAGTATCTAAACCAAATCATACCAATCCTATCAGCAGAGTTGTTTGCAAATAGTCCTCTGTATTAATATATGGGCCGCGGTAGCCTAGTGATCAAGGTCGTGGACTAGCGGCCGGTGGTTTTCGTTCAGTCGCGGGTTCGATCCTTGGCCGCCAAAGATCCGCCGTGTAGCCGGGGCTGATGCACGTTAAATCTTTTCGCAGCCCAAAGTCCTCCCTTTGGCGTGGTGTGGATGTTTGGAGAGGTGGGTGCCAACTCAGGTGTCGTCCTCGTCACTTGACCGTGGTTCAAAATTACGAGGTCCGTCGCCAATAGCCCTCGTATTGCTTCTAGTGCGACGTTAATAAAAACTAAACTGTATTGATATGTTACATACTTTATTTCCGAAAATGTACTTTCACACAGCTAAGTACTCTATTGTGCATATAATTTTAAATGACCGTTATTTATCTTCGGAAAGATATTTATAGAACTGGATTGGATCCATTTCCTTAAACATAATTGTTAGTATATCGTCTTTTGTGGGTCATTCACTTCTAATGGAAGATCTGACAGAAGCTCCTCAATGGGTGAACCAAATGGATAACGGAATACGGAAATGTCTTTAGCATTTGCATCCAGATCCGAAAAATTATGTAATTTTTCTTGCAGCAATTTCTTCATGCCAAAAACAATATTAACCCGAGAGCAGAATTCACCGTTGATGAAAAATTACTATTAGTCTCTTTTAATCAATTCCAACTCTAACAGTAAATCAGAATCAAATAAATTTTTAGTTAGAGTATAAAACATCAACACACACAGCACGCGATTAATAGGAAAGAGAGAAAAAATAATGTTACATTTTTCATTTACTGCCTCTACAAATAAAAATAAAAAGTGTGTGTTCAGTAAAGCCTTTTTTATTACATTTCTTTTTAACTTTCCAAGCTGAATGCTTGTTGAGTACAAAACGTTTGATAAAGTACAAGGAAAGAGTGACAAGAAAGCACATCACGTGATCATAATCAGTTGGTTTGTCAACAGAATACAAAAGAAAAGGAAAATCACGAAAACGGAAATATCTCAAAAACTACCTTAGAGATTTAACGCAATTTTTACAGAATTTTGTTTGAAATTATTACACATTATTTATTTATAAAAAATATATGTTACAGAATTTTCGATATAAGTTTCACAGGGTTTCCCCCCCCCCCATTTTATTCTTAAATAAAAAAAAATAATGACACATAGTCAGACGATAATTTTACTATTTTCTTTTAATTGGAATAAAATGAATTGGAGTGTAGATCATTGGTACACGTATGCACGCATCGAATGAACCCTCGAGATGCTAATATCAAGATGAGGCAGTTATTAGGAGGATAAAGAATTATTTTCAAAACAAATAAAAAACTAAAATAGCTACACTAAAAAGAACTTTCTTTTAATCAAATCGAACATGGTTTCTAAAAATTAAGTTTGAAAGTTACGAGTTGAGAAATTCATCAAGAATTCATTGAGTTAAAAATGTGGTTTCATGTTCTTCGTTTAAACAATAAGAACATGAACAAAACCTCGTTTAAACAATTTTTATTTCAACATTGTTTGTAAGAATATATTTTTTTAATGTCGTTTATTTTTAAAATATGAAATAATTTTTTACTATCCACAAAGGGGCTATTGTTTAACCACAAAATGTCGGAGCAGACTACTTTAAAAAAATTTATCGTACATTTTTTTGCTTGTATGTTTCGTACCTGCTTTCATAAGTAAAGAATTTAATTTTCAAAAAATTATCAAAATAAATTTTTCCTGGATTTTTTTTTATAGTATGAAATTTTTGAGTATATGTTTGATGCATACTTTCACCAGTAATAAACTTAATTTCTAAAAATATGTCACAATAAATCTCTCCTAATTTTTTTATTGGAATGAAATAAAACATATTTAAAAATCTAATATTTCATTTCCTTACCGACTGATGCATTATCTCAAATCATACGCAATCAGCAAACAAGAAATGACTGAAAATGATTAAAATTATTCAAAATTTAAAGACAGTTGTGAGGCAGCCAATGTTTACTTCAAGACTTTCAAACTACTTCTTTTTAATCTGACTTCCGTTTTGGAATGTTTTGTGGTAAAATGATTTTAATATCGATTAACCATTATTATAGCCAACAAATGAGCTTTTCTTACAGATCACATAATACAAGGGATGTTCCGAAAGTAAGTTTCGTCATTTTTTTTTCACGCGGATACTTTATTACTAAGATAATAATAATAAATAGACAAACAATGTCATCATAAGCTATACACGCCTTGTACTATTTTTTTCGACATAGTCATAATCGACATTTGTCGTAACGTGCAATCAGTTTGAAGAAACCATTCTGGTAAAACTCGGTGCCCTGCGATGCAAGGAATTGTACACAGCCTGCTCCATCTCAGCATTGTTTTGTATGAGCTGATACGCAGTGTGGACGTCATGTCTGACACCGTTATGGGCCTATCCGCTAACAACACCTCCTATATTCTAGCAGTGATGTTTTTATTCGTGGATGTGGAAGGATACCATTTTCGATCTTCATCCTCCACATTGCTTACCGTCATTGAACATGCCCCACCAGCATCCAACCATTTAAAGAGACATGTCCTTCAACATGGTTTGTAGGCGTTCACGGACGACTAGCCCCACGTCCCCATGCATACCGGAAAACAACACGCACTTATATTATCGATCATGCTGTCAGTCGGGTCTCAGGAACGCTAGTCTGCTGCTACTTTCTTTTCTTCGTTGCTCTGCGCAAGCGTCATTCCTCCTCCACTGACGCTACTTCCGTCATTGAACCAGCAGTGAGTGTGGATTGTTATGATGGTTGTTTGTTTCATCTGTTGTACCATGAGCTCTTTCAAAAAAAAATAACGAAATTTACTTTCGGAACATCTCTCGAATAATAATTTAAATTAAAACAAACTCTTACTTAATGCGTTGCAAAGAATATATATTACTATGTGGTAAAATCTTTTCTTCATGATGCATCACATAAATCAATTTCTTTTAAGTTTCTCTCCTTCAATTTCCTTTCACTTTTATTAAAATTAATTCTTGAAAGAAATAATTTTTTAGTTTTGTAATGTTGATTGTTTTGAAAATGTAACAATAATTAAAAAAGTTTTTTAGTTATTCTTCACGCGTAATTTTCAAACCTTTTGTGACTAAATTTCCCCCCTTTTCTTTTTGCCTTATGGATTCAAATATTTTCTCAAGCCTCATAACCGTATTAATATTCACTCAAGCAATAATACATTCCCCCCTACACTTACGAATCGATAACTTTAAACTGATACAAAACGTAGTAAAATAAATGGAACTTTATTCTGTCTTCATTCAAATTTGTATTGTTAAGTTGAGAACATTTCAGTGTTACAGTATAATGAAAATGAATCATAAAAATCGTCTAAAAATTAGGCTTCGTAACGAGAAATGATTTCGAGATTTGTCTGACACCATCTTCCAGCATTTCATCCCTTTTATATTGCTTGTTTACTTTCACATCTGCACGTGTAAGGAAGGGAAATGGGTCTTCAAAGGTCCTTTCAGTTCGAAGTATATTTTTAGCGTCTTCTTATTTTCGCAGACGTCAGAGCGCACTCATCAATCTCATCAACGCTACTTCGAACTATTATTTACGGTTCCTTTGAAACCAAATAGGATGTCTTCTCTTTGTGTCATTGAGAACTTAATTCTTTTCGAGTCAAGGAAAACAAAGCATCATCGTAAACATTTTTCACGACCGAGCGTCAACAAGAAAAGCAAAACATAACGGATGCTTAGATATTTATACTCTTAGGTACAGAAACGATGATGGGGAAGTGATTGATATTTTGTGGAATGATTCTAAAATCGTGCTCTAAATATAAACCTGAAACAAGATTCGTAGAAGTTCACTGCAACAATCATTTGTTCGGTGTATATATAAACTGCCATTTTCGCAAAACGAAAAATAGATTTTATCAATTGAAACATTCTTCATAATAAAAAACAACAGGATAGTTGGAATTTCGACCAAAAGGAAATAATAATACACTCCAGAAGGAAAACAATAATTTCCGCGAATATCAAGCCTGAATCTGGTTTCTACATCACAGATAACACAAGCTTTGAATAGTCAATTGGATATCAAGAAAACGGTACCATTTAGAAATTTATTTGCTTTTTCATTGAATATTGATGTCATCCTTCTATCAACCTCGAATATGTTATTATTGAGCTACAATTCGTAAAGTGTGTTCTAATGCGTTTTTCTCTCGAATTAATATTTTGGAGCCTTTTGTATACTGTTTTTTGAATTGAAAATCTTTCTCAATACAAGAAACGTGACTTATGAGATCAGATTAGAATTAGTGAAGCGTAATGAACAGATTTGAGGAGACGCGTATATATAAGCAATGAAACGGTTAATGCAGTAGTTAGCAGTTGAATTAATGGTAGAGAGTGTAACTGAAGTTAACAATGAGAGATATCTTTATCATACCTGCGTTGAGTAAGGAGCATGAAGAGTTAACAGGGAGAGGACCGACAAAGGGTTGCGAATTCGAACCCTCATCTATAAATCTTTTAAAGACTCGAACTCGATTGGTTCGATTAAATAAGTACTACGTTATGATAGAAAAAGTTAGATCGAACGCGCATAAGGACCTTTTCCATGGACAGAGAAGTTTAGGGATTTACCTTTGATATTTCATGCATCTGAATAAAATAACTTGATTATCATCACTATATGACTTTCTATTCATTGAACCATTAATGAGAAACTATTTAAATAATTAGTAATAGAAAGAAAAGGAAACAATAATGGGAAGTTACAGTTTGATTAAATGTGTCTAAGATAACTTCGATTATGATTATGAAAAATTGGCTTATTTTATGATAAGTTAAAATAATTCTCACCTATTTAAATTAAAAGCGATGGTAGTCCTATTTTAAAATTGAGATATCAGTATACATTTATGCATCTGTTTAAGCAAAGAAAATCCCATTTATAAACGTAAATAATTATGAGTAATTAATAGTCAATAGTTAGATTTAAACTTGTAAATTACGTACTGAATTTTATACATTGTATGTAGTCCATTGCATTTATAACTTTAAAATTTTGCAGAGTACTTTTAAACATAACACTCAATACACTTAATATGAGTATAATTTCAAAAATTAATTTTTAAACTTCAATATTGTTTAAATTTTATGATATAACTTGCCATAATATTATACAATTATTGTGTAATATTTAATAATTGTGAGAGTTTAATAGGGAAAAAATATACTCAATGTATAGGAAATAATTACTTTTCACAATGTGTGGAAAATATCAACTCTAAGGATAAAGTAGATTTTTTGAAAGTGTACAAAAATCCTAAAAGTTTCACACAATTTCCTATTCACTACACTTCTTATATAGTAAAGTTAATTTACATACGTTACTGCTTCTTCACGAGACTCCTTCAAGTACGAAACTAATGTCAGTTTTTGTCTATGACGTAATACACTTGAAGGCATCTGTCGTGTGACTGAGCACATATCAAAAGTTTATTCAAAAAAAGATATAATAATGTCGCTCGACAATTTCTTTTTAAAGGATAAAAATTATTATGCACGTAAATTAGTGATTAAGAACTGTAAAAGCAGAGCGAGATTTTTCATTTTATGTGGTATTACTTTAAAGAACAATTTAATTCGTAGGTAAAATAGTGAAATAAACACACTAGGAATTGAATTCGTATCCTTAAAGGAAGTTTCTGTCATATTTGCAAAATTAAAATGGCTATAGGAACTTTCCTTTTATGATCCAGTTGCAAAAAAACTTAAGATGCTGTTTTTTCACGCAAATATACTAAGGAAGGTAGTACATTAACTCGAAGAATACACTTATTTTGTTATTTATAAATGAATTTGTTGACTTAAAATTTAAAAAAAAATTAATTAAAAATCACAGAAATGTTTAAAATTTCCTTCGGATTTGTGAGAGAGTAGAGTTTTAGAGAAACCCCTTTATTTATTTATTTTTTTTTTCCCATTTATAAAATGTTATGGAGGTAAAAACTGATCTGCAACACGTTGAAGGAATGCAATAACACATTAAATAAATAAAGTTTCCGAAAACATTTAATTTAGAAGAGCATTTCATACCAGACACAAAATGAAAGTAAGAACGATAGAAAGGCTTGAGCTACATAAGAGAGCACACTAGTGCCTTCTATTGGCAGAATCAGAAACTAAAAGAGAGAAACTTAAAATTTGACAATAACGTTTTAATCCGATAGTTTCAAGGAGAAAATGATATTAATTTTAAAAAAATTACGATACCAACAGAATAAAAAAATTAATTATTTTTTTTTTAAATATTGCAAAAGTAAAGAGAAATCAAATAAATCCATAACATTTCTAAAATTACATGGATGATTTATTTTCGTGCTGCCATCTGACGGAAGTAAATTAAACAAACTTTAATTTTTTTTTTAAAGTTATTCTTTAAATAATTAACTAAAATGACACTTTGAAAATGGAGAAGGACATGAATCTTTTTAGAATTACTTGAAAATAAATTTAGAGCTCCAAAAATAAAGAACCATGATTTTAAAAAAATTAACAAATTGTATACCAATAATTTTCTAAAAGCTTTTTTGTGCATTTTTTCCTACATTACTTAAAAAAAAAACTGCAAACACAACTATCCATTATAAACATTTTTTATAGCTTTTTATTTAACCTTAAAATTTCAACAAAACTTAAAACTTTACCAAGTGTTTCGGTTCAGAAGAACACTATGTTTCGGATTATTATAATTTATCATCATTCGAATACATTAGTCTCAGCTACTACTAATACATGTGAAATCACAGGAGCAAAATATTACAATAGATACTATAAAATCAAAATGACTAAAATAATTAATCTTTTAAGCAGATATTCAACATAATTTCACCCTACATATTTACATACAATTTTAAAATTTTAATAAATTGCTTTCCTTCTTTCCCACAGTTATGGTTTATTTTATTATTTAAACTTGCAAATTGGATGTGAATAAGCATTCCTGCCCTCTTTTTTTTTCTTTCACTCGTTTGCAATATTGTGCAAACTTTGAAGGCCACTCGCAGAAGCCGCGTGGTCATGGTCACGATCACGATCTCGCGGCTGGCATACTTTTCATCAAGTCGTGAGTTCGAGCCTCGATGCTACTTGAGACCTACTGTGTAGTGGAGTTGATGTATCTATCCAAGCTTACAAGTCCTCCCATTGGCGTTGTGCAGAAGTTTGGAAAGGGATATGCCAGAGCTCAGGTGTCATCCTTTTCACTTGAACGAGATTCAAAATGACGATCCGCCGAAAAATAGCCCTAGTCATGCTTCTAAGTGCCACATTAATAAAGACTCTACTTCTCTTCAAAATTTTCCAGTACAAACATGAGGTTTTTTTTTTTTTTTTTTTTTTTTTTAACCACAACTTAACAGCAAATACAATATCAAATATTTTACGGCCAGTGATGTAGGGAACTCAATTTCTCTCCTTACGCGAACATTTTTTAATTATAAAAAATGACCCGACTTTAACTTCTTATTTTAACTTCTTTGGTGTATGTGATCGGCATTACATTTTATATTTTCCACTTAATATATGAAAATGGGAAGAAAAAAAACAGAATTCAGTTTTTATATGTAAATTCTAAATTTTATAGGTACATTATTAAATTTAACAGTTTGATTACACAGATATATACCCGTTTATCAAAACACTTCTTTAAAATTTAGAAAAATTACATGAATATACAATTTTTAATTTAGTAACACATATTCGTTTATTGGAAAATTACTTTTCCCCATATTCGTGGGTGTAGGTAAGTTATCAATGTCCGCTCATTGCGATATTACACGACCTGACTTGCAGTAAGATTTTAATATTACTGTCTACTTAGAATACAAGCTCTTGACTTGTCATATGGAAATCGGATAGACTAGATAACTTTTTACTACTGGCAAAGAGCATTCTAAATACGTTCATGATTTTATTCTCGAAATTTCTTCATTAAAATCTCGATTTATTTAATTCATTCTCATGTATCTTGCAATTAATTAATAATATAACAAAATTTCAAAAAATATGCATGGATTCTGGAATTCATTAAGAAAAGCATACCACATTTCCCCACTCCAAACAAAAATATATATAAGTTTATTTTTTTCGTTATACCCACACGGACTTATTAATAAAAAAATATTAGGATATTTTCCTATCAGAAAATGCATTCCGCTCATACTACGGCATAAAAAGAAAACGGCCTTACAGAAATCTATTGCGTATTAAAGTCACAAACTGGAACGAGGTTCGGTGTGGAAATATTATAACGGGGTTCACTCGGATATTTCCCAGCAGCTAATACTTGAGGAACATCAATATGATTTTATTTCATTTGAAAACCTGTTCCAATAAATGAACCGTGACTATAGCAAATTCGTTTAGAAATATTGAAATGTACTGAATGAGAGTGATATGGCGGGGTTAACTTAATGATCATGCTCGCGAACTCAAGACCGGCGTTATTTTCGCCGAGTCGTGGATTCGAGCCCAGAAGATCAAACGTGTAACGAGGCTGAAGCACGTTTAATCAGGCGAGGCCTTAGGAATAGGAAGGGAGAACTTGGAGTTCCCACTGTGGATAGTGTGGATGTTTGGAAAGGGAGATGCCAGGTCAAGTATCGTCTCCATCACTGGACTGAGGTTCAAAATTACGAGGTACATCGCCTATAGTCCTCGTGTTGCTTCTCAATGTGACGTTAATAAACAATTACATCTCATGAATAAGATTGATGTGACTGATTTATAAGTAGCGAAGAATTTAATATGATAGTCAGTTGTAAAGAGAGCGTTAAGAGATTTGTGGCGACAGTCCTTCATTCTTTAAACTACAGGTATAGTCAAGTTTAATTAAATAGTCAATAAGATTACGAATCCAACTGATTGTGTTTGTTTATTAACATGCGAAACAACAAGAGGGCTACTGGCAACGGGCCTTGAACAAATGACGAGGTCGACACCTAAGCTGGCATCTCTCTCTCCAAACTTACACGCCCCACCAACAGGAGAACTTGGAACATGGACAGATTTAACGTACGTCGTCTCTGCTACACGGCGGGTCGAAAGTGACATCAGGCCTCGAACCCACGATTCGACGAAAATCACTGGCCGCAAGTCCGCGACCATGCTCACTGCTACTGCTGCCATGCTACTGCTGCCTCACTGAAGAGACGCTGGAAAATACAGTAAAAATTAATGAACTATCCTCAAAGATTATGTAAGACCGTTTTCTCTCAAATCTTACTCAACTCGCCTGAATTCTAACTTAGAATTAAACCATCAAATTCCAACTTAACAACTCACTAGCATCGAGTAAAAAATTTCTCGAATAAGGTGGTTTCGGAGGTGCTATAATACGGAAGTTCGATGGAAGCTGGATTCATTCAACCATTTCCGATTGAAACTCAAACTCTCTCTCCATAGAGAAGAGCCCGTATAGTTTCTCCAGCAAAAAGTTCAGTGAAACTACTTTAAAAAAAAAAAAAAAACTAATAATAATAATGTACGGATCAATCTAACCGTTTATTTAATCATAATGCGTCATCATTTATACCAAAAATCGATCAAGAAGTCTCCCAATCACAGCACAAGATCAATCTTAATAAGACGGGGGGAAATTCCTTTTCATCATCCACCAACGTAACATCCTAATCACGCGTGTTCGGCCGAAATCGGTCATTTGTCCGAAACGAAGAGGGTCAATAAGTCTCTGCCCACATGCCGTCTACGTTTCCATGACAACTGTCTCCTAGCATCCCTGTCATCGGATTCCCTTCCACCTACGTAGAGACGTGCTTCTGGTCGCATTATCTGATGGAGGCGAAGAAAGAATTCCGCTTTTTTTTCTTTTTTTAATGTATCGAAGGTGTTTCCAGAAGACATAAACCAGATACATCGGTTGATTCGATTCGTCCGTGAAGGGCGAAATATTGAGAAGCAGGGAATTTTTATCTAAGGGGGTGGCTCAGGTACTTTCGATAACGATGTCGCAAAAGAAAGATACATTAAGGGAGAAAAATGGATGAAATTCGATGGAAATGGGTTGCTCAGATTTTGTGGCAGGTTTCTTTCCCAAGCATGGGCATGTGAGTAAAAAGAATTGTATTTTTTTTTTAAGTATGAAATTTTAAAACCAGTTTTATCACGAAAAAAGTTGTAAAAAAAATTTAATATTTAAAAGACTCAATTTAATTGCATTCAAACTCAAAGAAAATTTGAAGATTTGCAGTTGAATGACAGCATTTCCCTATAATTCAGAATGAAATACAATTTCATGTGCCATTTTTCACAAGTATCAAGAAGCTCACGTTCAATCAAGAAATAAAAATAAAGAATAATGAAAAATATTACGCACGATACTACCATCCGATATTGCATAGACTTAAGCTTCGGAACGAGATGGTATACCTAGTAATTTTTAATTTTAATATACAGTACTACTTCCCAATAAGAGACATTCACCGGACCATATATTTTGTCCCTTAAATAGAAATATTCTTTCTTCTGAGGAAATATTTTAAAAACCGTAATTTAATTCGAAATTCAAGTTATATGAAGCTTTAAATAAATCATATAAAAATACGTAACACAGTCACGTGTATTTATTTGAATCTTAATTTAATGAGAAGTAAAGATTCCTAATTAAAAAGTTTGATTATTGCTCAAACGAATTGAATAAACAATAGAGTTTTGTACTTACAGAGGTTTATTGAAAATAATCTGTAACAACGGTTTGTTTGAAAGTCTGTGCGATGCAAGCATTTGTTCCACGTGGATATTAAAGTCACTGATAATTTGAAGTTCTTTATTGACAAGCAACAGTTATGATGATTTTTTTTTTTTATAGGGAAGTTGTATTTCAAGGTATAGTTTTTTATGTCACACTTTTCGTCTTCCTCAGTGCTTTCCAAGTTATTGTTGATAAAGTTCCTATCATCAACTACAGTTGAAATAAAAGAATTTATGTCGTCATTGATGTCTTCAGGATATAAGATTTGATCGATTTCTAAATATTCTAGCATTGGCGCACTGTCACTGATTTCGATAAGTTCAACCTATTCATGTTCATGCATAATATCTTCACTGAAGTGCACTCGAAACCGGAATTTTAAAGCTTGTTTTCTTAAAATGCCTGGTTCTCATCAGTCCCAGTCTTGGCTTGCTTACGACTTGTTAAACTGTTTATTCCCTTTACAAAGAACTGTAACAAGAATGACTATATTTCGAATTTTATGAATGAGAAATATCGTTTTGATTACATCACACCTATTTCTATATTTATCGTATTTCTATAGTTTTATTTCTCCACCACTATCTTATTTTTGAAACTTTTTTCAAGTGACCCTCAATAAGAGGTAAATACATTAAGATCCCTATTCAAAGGGACCGGGACCAACAGAATTGTCCCTTAAATAGAAATGCCCCTTATTCGGAGGTGTCTTTTAAAAGAGGTATCAATGGATCTATAAATTAAATGCCTCAATGATTAAATCAATGTCACCAAATTTATTTTACTTAAAAACGAAAAAAGCAAGAATGGCCAACAATAAGAGAAATATTTTTCAAGCTAAAACTAAAAATTAAGGTGCTTTAATAAATTTGTACCATGTATATTACCAAAATATACGTAAAATATTAATTGTTTTAACAATAATTTAAGGACCACAATTGTTTGATTGTTAAAATCACATGTTGAAGCGAAAAAAGTCGCTATATATATTTATATATATAAAAGGAGAGGAGACAGATAAAGAATTATAAGAAAAAATTGAAATCATTTATTTTCAATATGTTGATATTTGAAAGTGTACTTCGAAAGAAAGTTCCCTTTCATTTGTAATGTGCTTTAACATAAAGCACATTACAGATAAAGGGGTAGTGGAAACCAATACGGCTTCTATCCAATTACCCTGAAGAAAGTTTGTATCTTTTCCCCCGTGACTCGGGAACTGTGGATAATTATTTTCTCATGAAGCCATTTACGGGGCAGCTGCGTACAGATAAACAGGGAACTTTCCATTTCATGACTAAGTCGATGGTGAAGGTAAAGATCATTAGAGGTAGGGATCGAATACAAATTGTTCTCTTAATATCCTGGGGGAATGCATACCACAACACAGGCTTGTAAAATTCCTTTTCAAGATAAGTTTCTGGGATGTGACTAATTCAAGAATGGCAAATCATTGTTCCAAAAGTAGTCTGAAGAAAGTCCATACACCTATGGGAGACGGTGTTGAGATGTAACTGAGAGCCAACAACGAGAATAGCGTCTTCCATAAATTTCAATACATGTAACAAAAAATTTTTAGAAGCTACTGACATTATTGCGTTTAAATAAAAATATTAATGGTCAATGGATGTAAAACGTTAGATCGAGTTCTAAAAAAAACGTGTAAGCAGAGATGCCAACTTCAAAGACATCTAATCAGTATTCGAATATCACCTTCTCGTTAACAATTGAAACAAATCTTTATGAAATCAAACCTGACAATTCTTCTGAATAGCAATACACTTTATATACTTTTTTTTAATTAAATTCTGAAATGCCAGTCTTTTTCTTTTCAGTGCCATTCACTATTTAAAAGAATCAAAAATCAGCAGCCAAATGAATAGAAAGTCTCTCTCTCTCTCTCATGCAATGATGATAACCCAGTAACTTTATTTAAATATGTAAATTTAAAGGTCAGTCCCTAGCCTACTGTATCTGTGGAAAAATATTCCTTGTACGCATTCTAATCTAACGTTTAATACAATAACTAATACTCCTCTGATCTGAACCAATCAGGTTCGAGTCTTTAGAAAGATTTCTCGATGAGGGTCCGATTCATTGACTCTTTCTAAAGAACCTCACTCAGCGTAATGATAACTTCAGCTCACTATCTATTCCAACAACCAGAATCAGCTTCAGTATTAAAAATTTCGTTGCTAATAAATGCGATTTCTCAATACTAGTCACTACTATAATTTTAATCTAATCTGCATAAGTCCGTTTTATCTGTTGGGAAAGATTTTCAATTGAAACAGCATCACATAAACGTCCCATGTTAGAGTAAAGGGAAACCGCGATAGAGCTCAAATTAAAAGATTACAACAGAAGCATGCGAAATTGCGAAAAAAAATAATGTTCGAATTCATGCATTACTTAGTCAAACAATATTGTGTATAGAGAAAACAATCTTTAACAATATAAAAATCTTACAATGATTTACCTCTTGAGTATTATAATCTTACACATTATGTAGTAAGTACATATTGGGTTAGTAGGTAGAATAAATTATTTTCAAGGAGTCAATGGGTGAAAGCGTTTCTTTGAGGAGACCTAATGTCAATCCCCCCCCCCTCAATCTATTAATAGATGATCGAGTGTGCAAGTTCGGTTACCTAAGTGATCGACCAAAACATGAAAATGAAATACCTTCAGTATTGAATTTGAATATGTTGAACATCGCAATGTAGCTATACGAAAGGTTATTAGCAACATATTATGTCATTCTGAACCACGCTCATACAAAAGAGACATCAGTGCTGATATACCTTCATCAAAATATATCAGTCCCCTTGCGGACTTAGCATGTCTATTTATAGCTGACGTGTAACGGCTCGCATTGTCTCAGATGAAGAACCATAGCGAAGTCGGGACTCGGTCATGAAATTCCTGTCTCCTAACTCGAAGATTCACAACCTTTTTTCCCCTTTCGCGTACCCTCCAAATACCTTGGCTCTTTTTTCAAATCACCGCCCCCATATTCTTAAGGCGTCCCTCCAATCCATTTCCTCCATTAAAGATTCTCAAAACTTCTTCAAAAATGTGCATGTTGAATTAAACTATAAATGGTCTATTTTTTCATAATAAAATTTTTGATACTTTAATAATTTGTTCTTTTTCAGCTGATTCGCCGTTTTCTCTTTGCGTACCCCGGTTGGGAACAGCTAATCTTACTTAAAGAAGCCCACTCGCTTATAGAAGACAAGATAAAACTGCTTAGAATGTAATAAATATATTACATTCTAAGCAATCTAATGTTCTGTTCGTTTTTGAAATTTATAAAGAAAATAAAACATTTTCAACACATTTATTAATCTTTACAGAGCAATATAATTTTCATCACTACTTACGACCTCTTCCAAATGATTGACGGACATCTTCCAAACGTAATGACAATTTGCAAATAGCATTTCTGTAAAAGGACTCACTTTTGAAGGCGAAAAACTCGAGCAGTGCTTAGTTGACCTCAGCTACATTTTTTAATTTCCTTTTCCCCAACCACCTTTAAAATATTTTAGAGGGAGAAACGGATGATAATGGGATTAAAGTTCTAGATGGATGGTGGACCCGATAATGTTTCCCAGTCTAGTTCTACTCGCACGATTTTCTGCAATTCATGTCAAAGCAACATGTCGCCTGGCTTTGCCATGGTGTAGTATGATTTGCTTCTAATTGACCAGTGCTAATCGCTTTTTTTTTTAAATGCTTCGTTCAAATCATCCAAGTGTCGATAATGCAATACCGAAATGAGCTCATCCTCGAGTTTTGAAAAACCAATACAGCATTAATCCTTAAGCGTTCCAACCTATGACACATTATCTGAGTGAGACATGGACATCCCTCTGGGAAGAGTTCATAAGTAACAATATAAATTACACTTAGAAAATATCAATACATGTGTCGAAAATGTATAATTTCCTTTTATTTCATATCATGCAGAATTTTTCGTTAGAACTTATTCTAAAATGTAATTTAATCAAGACATTCCCCGCGACCAATCCAAGGCCACTAAGCAAATGTAACTAAGGAACGGAAAACCTATACACTTTTTAAAATATTAAAACAAAATAAGCGATATGTTGTTGTCAAAAATGAAAAATTTAGACTAATTGAACATAAGAAATATTGAAAAATAATAGTTATTTTTGTTGTGTATACATATAATATATATATATACAGAGAGAGAGAGAGAGTTGTAACAAATATTTTAGGACAGTTTGATAATAATATTATCATTCGGTATACATACACGTCAGAACCTTTCAATTACAACTCTTAAAGCTATATTCAATCACTACTCAGATTTGGAAAACAGTCTCTGAACTAATAACACCATAAACTGATGTCACTGTCGTATAGAGAGGGGGTGGGGGAAACCCTAATGCAGCGTTTTTTTTTTTTTTTTTTTTAAAAAAAAAAAACCCATTTTTCAAATTAAAATAAACAAAAATAAATAAATTAAAACTTTTTTTTTTTTTTTTTTGAACAAATTATATTAAAAATAGCATTTAAAATTTATAAATGTTCAATATGAACACAACCTGAAACATGAACGATAACCAATGGCAACATGAATTAGTGGCATAGCAGATGGTCCCCAAAAAGCACCGATTTCACCCTCTGCAATTCCCCTTCCCCCTCTTTTCAATGGGACTACATAAAAAAAAAGAGTTTTTTCCACTACTACCAGCGAACTTTAACGAACTAAACACGCGTTAAACAACAGTCTGACCTCGTTTACACGAGGTAGTACAGGTCCAGGGTATAAGTGAATCGCGAGTTCCTGTGTTAATAGAAACTGAGTGATAAGTTCCAACAGTGATATGAATTTTTTACGTTTGAGTTAAATGACAGAGTATAATTGGTAAATTTGAAAAAACAAATTAAAGTTCATATACACTGTTTTTGTTGTACCTAAAACAATTGCCTATTACAAAAAATATTTAAATAAAAAAAACATTAAAAATATTTAAAGAAAATTAAGTTTATCGCCTTATCAACCGATCTGTAATGGATGATTCTTTTTTACTGGCATTTTTATTATTTCACTCAAACGTTTTTGTCGAGATTGGTATTTTCCACTGTCCCAACCCTATTTAAGGCCATTCTTTTATAATCAACAACTTTATCAACAAACTAACGGAGTTTATTCTAATTTTTTTTTAATAAACTTAGTGTAGATTCAGATAGATAGTTTTCTGACAATTTCCGCTTGTCTTGGCAATTTTTTCCTGACCCTTGTCAAATTCGTCCAATAAAAATGAGTTTTTCCTTAATCGTTTAAGTCTTTTGTTTAGGTTTACACTTTCGACATTGTTTTTAATTATTAAAAAAAATCGCTTATACAAAACTTAACTTAAAATTTGACCAATAGAAAATAGTTGAGTGTGCATCTTATCTCAAATACAGCGGGATCTTATCTTGTAAATAATCTTTCACAAAAAAAATTAATCCGAGCTGGACCAAATCACTTTCCGAGAAATGATGATTCATATGTATAAAATAGAGAAAAAATGTATAGTCTGTGCTTTTAACAGGAAGTTGTGATGAACAAAAGATTAATCTGAATTTCAAAACAAGAAAAATAAATATTATGACGTCACAATGCTTAGGGGTGATATCAGAAGTAACTAATCGGGGTAAAACCACGTGTAAAGCAGAATCGCGATACTGAAACGAGTGTTAATGGGGACTAACTGTAATATGTTACTTGTTTCTCTATGAGTAGAGCAGAAGTTATCTACCCCCCACCCCATGTACAATTTGTTTCCTATATCTCTTTTATTTTGCACTGTAACATGCAAAACCTGGAAACTGCATATTAATTAAGCGCTTTTAAATTTTAAGGACACCATAAGATAAATGATTACATGAGTCACAACCACGCGAATTTAAGTAATTTTCAACTAATAAATTCATCATTAGGTGAATAGATTCATAAATTTTTTTTTTTTTTAAACTCCTCAAAGATCCGTTGCTTGCATTCTCGTACGCTGTAAATCAACCTGTTACGCCGAACAGCAATCAGTCGTACCTTTTTTAATCTACTTTTTCATATTTATTCAGTCACACTTCAATAAGAGAGTGTGGGAAAATGTACAATGTTTTTATGGCTAAATCTAATTTTCTTTTTAAAAGTTTTTCATTATAAAAAAAAGATAGGAACTCAAGGGTAACAAAAGAGTGAAATTCCGATGAAATTTGATTTTTAAATATTTGCTTCAATAACGAAAAACGAAATTTTGTGACCTTCGTTATTTAATTCAATGCCCATTATCCTCTTACACAATAAATACAAGATTTTAATTGTAGTTCCTTTAGAACAAGATAAAATACTTTATTTATTAATGAAGGATAGATAAAGTCGCTCTCTTTCGAATCAGACATAGTTCATCAATTCTAAATTAGTTAGTTAATTGCTTCATATTTACCAATTAGTGCGATATTAAAACTCTCTATGTTTTCCGCTTTAGCCTAGGGATCATGGCCGCGGATTCGCGGCTGGTGGTTTTCATCGGGTTCAAGCCTTGATGCCACTAAAGACTCGCCGTGTAGCCGGTACTGATGCACGTTAAATCTGTCGGGGCCCAATGTCCTCCCGTTGGAAGTTAGGAGAGGGGGTGGGGTGCCAACTCAAGTATCGTCTCCGTCACTTGACCGAGGTTCAAAATTACAAGTTCCGTCGCCAATAGCTCTCGTGTTGCTTCTAGAGCGACGTTAATAAAACCAAACCAAACCAAATCTAAATTAGCATCAACTAATAAATTCTTAGCTTACCAATTCACTCTTTCTGATTCATTACTTCATACAAACAGTCAATTCTTATCTTAATACTTTAGCTAGAATTCTCTTCAATCCATAAGACTAATTAAGGTGCTTCAATCCAAAGTATAAATCTCTATCAGAAAAAAAGTCGTTGTCCTCCATTTCCCTTTCAATTATATTTCATTAAAATATCATTATTTCTAAGTCATTTAACTTTTATCATCCTGTAATTTACCTAATCACATTTCATTTTTGTTGGGGGAAAAACTGTTATTTTATGCAATTCAAATTATTATAAAGTCCTGGGGTAAGTGAAGAGGAAATCGCGAATAGCCCAACGTCCCAAATTTAGTAAGAGCTTTCCATTTTCCTTTTTATGAAGGATATCATAATTCAATTCAATTTTTGCACTAAAAATAAACGATGAACCTGATCATTTTGAACCTCGGTCAAGAGATGAGGACGCCTCCTGAGCCGGTGCTTACGTCTCCTAACTTCCACACTACCAAATGGGGTAATTCCAAACTCTCCCTTCCTATGCCACAAGGAGGGCTCGAAGCTTCTTGAAGAACTTGAACCCATGACTCGAGAGAAAGAACGCCGACTGTGAGCTCATGACCATGGCCGCCACGGCCGTGTTAATATACTTGAGACCCATGAGTATACGGAAGGTGATTACTTTATCCCTCTATCGTCTAAAAATTAGGTGCTGTTATTAATCAATATATAAATAACAGCGAGTATCATGTCATACGTTAATGAATACATGGTGCTCAATTTTTATGAAGAAAAAAAAATGTTTTTCGTCTAAACAAATCTTAATTGAAATTTATTTTCTGTAAAACAAATGTCGGGTCATTTCGATTTGTGTACATTTAATAGCAACACTCTTTGACCTTGGAAGAATCCAAAGTTCAAGTTGCAAAAGTATCGCATTTTAAACAATTCAGGAAAGAACAAGTTCTATTTATGTAAACTACCTTAGGGCGGTTAGTAAGTCTTCCTGTCAACATTCCTTAAGAACATCTCTAAAGACAATGGTTGATTCTCAGAACTCAACTTAAAAAATAATATAAATCAGCGTTTTATTATAAACTGAAGTGAATAGAATAGAAGGGAGGAGGAATCTGCTGCAGCAATAGTAGATTCCAATGTGGAGAGAAAAAAAGAGGGAAGATAATAATATTAGGATAGTGTGACGTTGTGGCAAAAATTTCGAGGCAATCTAATTCATTTTAAAAATCTTTTAATTACAAATTTTACACGTGGCTCGCTCACATTCACATAACATCAAAAATCAGTTACATACAGAACAATCCAGCGTTACCCACCCTTTCGCCAAATGACGCCGAACAGACTGACTGGGCGCGAGAAAAAAGTATTAACGTCTCCTTTTTGCAGGAAGTCATGACGTCATTTGGATATAGATTAAGATAAATCACAAAACATGAAGCAAAATGAAAAATAAGAATCGTAACATTACAATAGAAAGAAGGGAGGTTGATAGAAGGCTGAAGGGCAGTAGAATATGCGGTAGCCGACATGAAGTGGATTTGATCCATATTCGAATCAACCTTAAGAATCATACAGATAAATAAAACTATTAACTACTCTTTAGTTGAGGGCGTATGAAGGTTTGCTTCAAAAGGCGTAATAAATATCTTGAGTGTCGGCTGCGCTATGAAGAGAAAAATAATATTATTTGACTATTTTCTTGATAAGAGTGCCGCGATCACGCTTAACTATAAAGAGGACGGGGGGGGGGGGCCCACTAACGAACAATGTCCTCATTAAAGGCAGGTGGATTTGTGAAAGAGGGCAAGCAACATTTCAGTTTCTCATGAACTTTGACTTTTTAGAGTCCAATTCTTTTGGGAACCAAGAACAATCCAGCATCAGATGACAGTTTTGTATGTGTCGATACCTACCCTGGTTGGAGTGCTTACAGATCAATAGCTAAGTTTATTGCATTCAGCTTTCCAACCCAAACAAAGGATTATGTCACGTGGTTTTGAAAAGGCGTGGCCAATTCATTGCGCAGAAAAATTTCCAAAGAGAAGGAATATTAGTAATCTACTAAACGTCCGGCTTGAATGTCGTGTCTGAGCGCGTCGAAAACTTTTCTAGAATGCGATTAGCACCCAAAAAGTTATATTTACACTACAAATGTAAGTGCGACAAGCACTTAATCTTGTAAATATCAACTTCAATATCTTAAATTAATGAAAAAAAATTTGTGTGTAGATAGTACTCTCGAGGTATCACATCATTTAAAGTAACCAAATAAACCAACCAGCCAAAAGGGAATTTTAAGTGACTCTATAGATTCAAATATTAAGAAAAAAAGCACCAGCGGTGTCACAATTGAAACTGTATTTTAACAATGATATTTCATCCGAGGTCGATAAAACGGATATAAACAGACAAACGGATATAACACACAAAGAGAGAGTGGAAGAACAATAGGACAGTAAATGTGTCTTACAAAAATCGAATTTAAAATTTCTTTCTGATTTACGGAAATCCTAAAACAATACGTCCACCAGTTACATTTTTTATTAAATGTTAGATTGGAAAGCGTATAAGGCATATACCTACAGATACAGCAGGCTAGGGATTGACCATTAAATTTATATATTTAAATAAAATTACTAGGTTATCATCATTGCATGAGAGAGAGAAACTTTCTATTCATTTGGCTGCTGATTCTTGATTCTTTTAAATAGTGAATGGTACTGAAAAGAAAAAGACTGGCATTTCAGAATTTAATTTAAAAAAATATATAAAATGCATTGCTATTCAGAATAATTGTCAGGTTTGATTTCATAAAGGACATCGAGAGATGTAAGAATTGTTAACGAGAAGATGATATTCGAATACTGATTAGATGTCTTTGTAGTTGGCATCTCTGCCTACACGTTTTTTTAGAACTCGATCTGAAGTTTTTACACCCATTGACCATTAATATTTTTTTAAACGCAATAATGTCAGTAGCTTCCGAAATTTTTTGTTACATGTATTGAAATGAATGGAGGTCGCGATTCTCGTTGTTGGCTTTCAGTTACATCTCAACGCCTCTCATAGGTGTATAGACTTTGTTCAGACTACTTTTGGAACAATGATTTGTAATTCTTGAATTAGTTACATCCAAGAAACATATCTTAAAAAGAAATTTCACAAATCTTGTGTTGTGATACCCCCCACGGATATTAAGAGAACAATTTGTATCCGGTCCCTGCTTCTAATGATCTTAACCTCCGCCATCGACTTGGTCATGAATAGGGAAATTCCCTGTTTATTAGAAGTTAATTAGTGTTAGAGAGTGAGTGGAAGTTACAGACGAAAGAATAGTGTTCGCACTGATAAATGGTAGAAATTTTATCACAGCCATGTAAGAATTGCATGGGGTTCGGTTTGTCTTGTTCTCATGTTTGAGGAGTCAATTAAGGACTCGATTCCGATTGGTTCGACACAAATTAGTTATTATATCAAATGTTAAGTTCTGACGCGTATAGGGTTCGGCCTTATATGGTTTTCCGACCCCGTAGAGAGAGAGAGAGGAATGATGACCTTCGAGTTCAGGCCGTATTTCTAACTCTCTACCATAGGGTTCGAAGAAGGAAGTTGGCCAGTTTGTTTTTGTTAAGCTCTTAGCAACTAGACCAAAAGAGACGTCGTTAGTCGGGCTAATTATTTAAGCATTTTAACTGCCAGGGTTGTTGTGAAAGATAAACGCCATTGGGGTAAATCGACAAACATGAGGGCTAGTGTACCGTTTGAAAGATAATTTAAGATATTGAGATAAACTCCAAGAAAAGATATTGACTGAAGTTGCCAAGTATTAAATAATATTATATGTACATCTATTTACAGATCAGTTTAGTGACAAGAGGTATCGGAGATAACCGTCTGGTCTGGAATCACTTCAGAGACTACCGAGTTCTTGCTGAGAATTAACCTCGATCTGCCTCTCATCGGTGAATTTCTCTCATCTTAATCAAAGCCCTGTTAAAATATTTTAAAGTTCAGGAAGGTTGAAATTTAGTGTAACATATGTAGCTCTGTTCATTTGACTATTTATGCGTGACTGTTTTAAATACAGATTAATAACTGAAGAAAAAGGAAGTTATACAGAGGAGTTACAAATCTATCAAATAAAATTCAACATAAATGATATTGTTGTTATTACACATAAATCTGTTATTTCCGATGATTTGGTGAGATCATCAGTATTTGGAATGAATAACAATAGAAATAATTAAATAAGCGTGGAATACAATGAACATGATATATTAAACACGATAATGTGAATGTAAACTTTCTACAAAAAAAAAAAAAAAAAATACCACCGAAAATTCTAAATAGAAATAAACAAATAACAATATTATTAAAAAGAAAGAAATACGTGTTGCTCTGATGTTCTGCTTTTAATTTCTATTCGACTTGAAGATATATTTAACCCACTGTCAACACATTTTGTAAATTACAGCAACGGTCAAATGACGAGGAGGTCAGTTGTACTGGCACCTTATTCTTCACATCGCAAGAAAAAAAATACATGAGCCCCAATAGATTTATCGTGGATTACCCTTTTTGGAAGTCGGAGACTCGAGTTCACAACAAATCCGTAACTCTATCAACCAGGCTATCCAAAAATACATATTATATGGTTAGAATCATATGTGACCTTATTTAAAGTAAGAAATAGTTTCCTGAAAAATCTGAATAAGTATCAAAAAAAATTTAATGATACTTCGTTCCATCATTCTCTCGATACAATTATATTTCTTTCAAAAAATATTTATTCACATATTACCATGTAATTGATTTTGTTAAACTTCAAAACAAAACAAAACAAAAACAAAAGGAAGAGAGAGAAATTATGTTAATCTTCAAAACAAGGGGGGGGGAATAAAAACAAAATCTCGCAGAAAAAAGGAGGCTTTAGGTTAAAATATATTTACCAAATTATAAATTATTTACTAAGAATTAAAAAAAAGAGGGAAAAAGATTGATTATACGCATAAATTGTATTCGCCGACGTTCATCAGTAAATTTTTCGTAAAAAAAACTGTTTTCAAATAAAAATCCTTTCCCCCCCCCCTTCCTCATTGTGCGCCATGTTTTTAAACTAAAAATTTTATGAAACGTTAATTGCTCCTAATTGGCTCATGAATACTTAATATTCTTTGAATACTTCGACTAATTAAAACATTCGAGAACATTAAAGATGCATTCATCTCAAAATAGGATATTGAAAAAATAAATAAGCTCATAAAAGTAACAAAAAATTTTCACAAGCCTTTCATTTTATTTTCGCCCCGAATAGAGTACAGATACATCCATAGGCAAAGCAAAAATGATTTTAATTTATTGTGAATACGAGATGAAAAATTGAAAATCGTGATTTCTTTTGAATAAAAATTCCATTAATTATTGTGATTAACATCATTATTTCGTAAAAGATTATATAAAGAAAAATATATAGCTAAAAATTTTCATTCCAGCAGATTCATAAAAACATTTATTTGTTTTCACACGTATATATTTTTTCTGCTTACAATTAACGAAACATTTTAATTACACTCTTATTTCAAAGTTATATTAAAATGTAACATTTTTAGAATTATTGTTGTACTATGTCAACGCGTGGAACATCAGGGTAATCCGTTTCGAGCTTTCGAGAGAAAACAAAATTAACGTCCAACTTTCCTTCTAACTTCCACACCACTCCACATGAAGATACTGTGTTTTCACATTTACTTCAGCTATTATTATCATATATATTTTTGATATAGCACAGTAATGAACCAGAAATCCACCCTTTAAATCTCTCATGACATTATTCACAAGGTTAAAGAAACTCATCTCCCGTGAATAAAAGGAAATATCCAGTAGCAATGTTAATTTTTTTCTATATATATGTTGGCAGCGGTAGCCTAGTGGTTATAGTCACGGACTCACGGCCAGCGGTTTTCGTCGAGCGCTGCAATAAAAGACCCGCTCTGTAGCCGGGGTTGATGCTCGTTAAATCTGTTGGGCCCCAAAGTCCTCCCGTGGCGTGGTGTAGAAGTTAGGAGAGGGGGTGCCAGCTCAGAAATCGTCCTCGTCACTTGACCGAGATTCAAAATTAAGAAGCCCGTCATCAATAGCCCTCGTATTGCTTTTAGTGTGACCTTAATAAAACCAAAACCAAATCTATTTTTATGTTATATATGACAGGGCAGGAAATATCTGCTCAAAATTGAGAAAAGGAAATTTCTTTCTAAGTACAGAAATGCGCATTCGGGAATCCGCATGTCTCCATATTTATTTCAAAACAGACCAATTATAGAAAGCATAGCATGACATCAAAATAGATATAATTAGCAATATATGTTTACAAATAGCTATGCCGACAGTTATTACAGGTATTTCATGCAGAATTGACATATTGTAATGCAGAAAGTTTGGACTTAGTTGTCTTCCTTGCAGAGTGATTACTATAGGTGAAAAGACCATTTAATAGACAGTAAACGAATTTGATAGAAGTGATGTAGTATAGATAGGGTGACTTTTTGGAGATAAATTTAGTCGTCAAATAAAGCGACAAAACTAGGAGGCCTAAGACAAATCTGCAAATTTCTAGAACATTCTATGAATATATCAGCCACTGTGTGTAGTAGTCAGTGTGTAGGTATAGAGTGCATATTTTGTATATAAGTGTTAATGCGATATCGTGATTTGAATCGTTGTGTTCAGAGATTGTGCGGAACTTTAAATTTATGTTATTGTATAGTTTTATGCGTGTGAGTGTTAATTGCTTCCTGTTAAAAGGAAATATAGTGTATTTGCTAGATATTCTCAGAACAGATTTAGGATTTGCTAGGAAAGAACCTGCTTCTTTTCAGTTGAGTGTATCTTTTTTACATTCGAAAGACAATCGATCAAGTAACAATATTTACTACGGATACAGGGCAAGAAGAATTATTGGTTATAAAATCTTTAAATTTGTGATTTTTTTAATGTGAGAAATGGGAACCGAAACTTGCATTACATCTGTATCAGAAGCAATTATAGCAAATCATAGAATTTTTTGAAAGTCTTCTGTAAAAAACCAAATTATTTTATTAACTTAAAAATAAATCTTCGGATCATTCCTTAATAACAGAAATACACAGTGAAACAACGGTTATTCCAAAACAGCCTCGTGACAATATTTAATAAAATCATTCGCATTTCCATCGAAACAAAGGAAACTTAAGCCCCATGAAAATCTCGAAGCCCGGAGCCATTTCGAGAATCAATTAGAAATTCACAGTGTATATGCATTTCTAATTACATTCAGTGAAAGAGCCGTTTCATAACAAAGATGATTCCATTGAAATGTAAAGGCAGATATAACGGAAGCACCAATTAAGAAATTAATTACATTTCGCACAGTGCGCCCATCCCAGCGCCCGTTTCAGAAGGTGCTAAAGATAGCGTTCCTCAATTAAATTTCGATGACAGCTTTTAAAGAGTTTCTGGGGTTATTAAATTTACCGGGGGAACAGTGCCAACAATTCGCACTAATGTGATTTCGTCGGTTCACAATGCTTTCCTTCCCTTACATATTTTGCCTCAAGTCCTAATCGCAACATCTTGTGTTGAAAGTGGTTTCTCTGGACGAAATGAGGAATGCTTGTAAATAAAAAAAAATTTAAGTTTTATCTTAGTGCAGGGGAGAGATATTTCAGATAAGAGATAAACATATTTCCCGAGAAATGTAAACATTGTTTCAATTAGCACAGCATACAAATTTTAATTTAAGCAATCAATATCTATAGTTTAAAATGAACTCTGAGGGAAGCCTCACAAGAAAGAATTTCATAGGATATTTTGTAAATTTTCACTTTATGCCACTTAAAAGAAGTGTTTCCCGCACTTTTTTCCCTCTGTGAACCGCTAAAAACTTATTTAACTGTCAATGTTGCCACTGAAGACCCACCGTGTAGCCGGGGCTGTTAAATTAAATCTATCGAGGCTCAAAGTCCTCCCGTTGGCGTGGTGTGGAAGTTGGGAGAGAGGAAGCCAGTTCAAATGTCATCCCCGTCACTTGACCGAGGATCAAAATTACGAGGTCCGATGCTAATAGGCATTGTGTTGCTTCTATTGCGACGTTAATAAAATCAACCAACCTTAACTGTCAATATAATTTCCACGTATTTTACTATCTGAAATTGGTAAAAATAAATAAAAAAAAAAACTGAAATTTTTATAAGATAAAATTAATAAGAAGTTTGAAGTTATATCTTGTTAAAGAAAACCTTCTCACTTGGAGGAAAGGATAATAGCTTATTTCTCAATTCCGCTTCGATTTCCAATTTGTTTCTATATGTAATTTTTAGGAAAATCAATGTTGAAAATGCAGCTTCGCACTTACAGGTGTGATTAAAAGTGTCTGAAATTTTACAGCTCTTTCTGCTAAAACTGGGTACTCTAGACGACACGATAGCCAAAAATTCATCATAGGTATTATCTGGAATATATCTTTGACTGATGCATCACACGACCGCTCGATACGTCATCTGAATATGTCAAATTTGTCTCGGATTCTATGGTAAATGTAAATGGATTCCTTATCCATTCTTTGTCGCTGTTGATTGAGGGAAAACATTCCTAAAGATAAGTCTTCAGAACTAGCAAATGTAATAATAATAAGGTCAAAGAGAAGTCAACCTTCTTACGACAGGGCTTGGGTTCATATAAATGGTTAAGTTACAACAGGGTTCTGTCACGTATTTCCCTTCCACTAACCCCTGGGGATTTTAATATGGTGCTTGATTTAAGAATCTCTTCTATTAAATAAAACGTGACTTATTTAAATTATTGAAGTGCAGTGAAAAGATTGAGGAGATGCATTTACAAGCAGCGAATCGCTTACTGCGAAGGTGGTTCGTGGTAGAGAGAGTGAGCGAAAGTTGTCAACGAAGAAATTGAATCTCCGCCTAAGCGGACAACCGTAAAGAGATAAAGGATCGAAGATAGGGAGAATCTGCACAGGATAAATGAGTCGAACCCTCATTTCAAGTTCTACTGCGGACTCGAACCCGATTGATCCGAAACAGTCAAGTGCCTAGTTATAAAACTAATCCTTAGATTCAGACATAGATAGGAAATAATCCACACACTTCATTATATCTTGTGTTTTGAATACTTTGAGACCCTAATAAACTCGAGTTGTAACAACAGGAAGCTTACTTCTCTTCAACTGTCCTTATGGACATTTCCTGGATGCTACTTGATTCAAAAAATTCAACTTCCAATTATGCAAAGCAAAGTTCACGTGTAAATTGAAGTGTAGAGAGAGAGCAGGGGAGCCGGAAAGATAGGATATGAGAATAATTAAGGTTATGCTATTAAAAAGAATGTTAGTACGATGTGCGTGACAATATTCTGGTGTGTATAGCTGATTAAGTGAGAATGGGACTCAACGCAGTCGAAACAATTGCAGGAGGTACTCGCATCATATTCTGGTAAGCGTATTCTTTGATACATTATAGAACTTGATAGTACTTGTGGACAGAGAAATTAAACTGTTTGAGAGCATTTTACTTCTTTGAGGATCAATAGAAAACATTTATAGGTAAAAAAAAATAATATGATTATTTTATTTATTTGACATGTACTGGAACTTAAGTTAAAAGTTAGATCTTGTGATTAAACTTTAAGATGGCAAACGAGATGGATAATAGGATGCCGTCACAGAGTTACTGCCTGGTTGGAATTCACTAGTGACTAAGTTGATTAGTAACTCTTTAAATATTGTTAATAGTGAAAGAAAGAAGTAATCCCGGGCATTTATAACAGTATGTGACCTACTAACAAGAAACAATTATGGTTTTAATTTTTTGCCATTCACAAAATCCAAAGTAGCGCTAGATTTTTCACGCACGGATGGTATTGTGGAACCTAATGGTACATACCTTATCGTTTAAACGCTAACTATTACGTGAAAAACCGATGAATTAAAAATGGATAATAACAGAAAAGTTCCCTTTTAAGTATGGTAATCACATTATGCCGCGCTCGCGTTTGAGCATGCAAGCGCTTAAACCATTTCAAATTATAGGGTCTTGTCTGGAAATTATCTCAGGTAAACCACGGTGTATCGTCAGTTATTAACTAATATTTCAGAACGAACGTGATTTTACCATTTTTTCCCTATAGACTTCTGAATAAATAAGGAAACTTACCTTTGGTTTTGTTTTTATTGTTAAGAGGAAAGATTAAAAATATTTTTCTTTTGTCATTTTTATTTCTCTTCTTTAGTCTAACGAAAAGGAATCTGTTACAAAAGAAGGGGGTGGGGATTCACATTCAAAGATAGTTCAAGAGATACTAACGAAAAATACTAATACCTAAAACGATACAAATCTTTTTTTAAAAAAATGTATTTGAAATTAAGTATTAAAATAGTAAAAAGAATTACAACATATCAGAAAAATTTTCGCAACGGTTTACTACTGATTCATTATAAAAGGAAATATTTTAATAACGATATCATGTGGGCAGACGATTATAGTTTACCTTTCCACAGATTGCTGTTTCTAAGCGGTGTGACAAATCAATATTTACTCTAAAACTTTTTTTTCTTCTCGTATGTATAAAATTTAATAGACAAACTATTTACTACAATTTTTTTAAAAGATTTTTCTTGTTGAAAAAAAGCAACTAATTCCTTTTAATAAACGATTCAATTTTTTTAAATCGAAATTTAAAATACTATTTTTAAAATCTTAACCTGACTTTCAGATGAAAAATAACAAAAAAATGATACGCATATGTTTTTGCTTTTAATTGATCGACAGTTTATTGATGTCTCACTCAAAAACAGCACAAGAGCCTTGGATGATGGACATTGTCATTTTGAGCCAAGGTCAAATGACGAGAACGACATCTAAGATGACATTCTACTCTTCTAATTTCTACCCTACATCGACGAGAAGACTTATATTTTTACTTTTGAAATAAATGCTTAGAATTGAGGGGGAATATTTTTTGTAAACAATGTTATAAAGTCAAAGGAATAATATCATGAGTGTAACATACATCCCGATATAATTTATTTAACATTCCTAATTCAGTAATTAATAAATAATAAATAGAAAGTCACACAGAGTTGATAGTCAAGTTATTTTTAATCAGATTGATGAATAATCAGAATTCAATCCTTAATCTATATTATTTGTGGATATACTTCATATGCGTCAAAATCTAAAGTTTAATAAAAAAGAAACACTAATTACTATTCCAATCAGAACCAATTGGGATCGATTTCTTAGTTGAGAATTACATGAAGGTTCTTAACTCTTTGTTCCTTAACTTTTTGTAGATCATCTCTATGATCACTCCTAAAGCTCCTTACTAAACACAAGTCCAATACAGATGTTTCACTCGATTAACTTCAGTTCACTATCTTTACCACCAACACAAATACCCTCTCTTGTATTAAATGCTTCATTGCATCATACATGCATCTCCTCAATTCCATTTATTACACTTCATCAGCTCTAATCCAGTCACGTTTCTCTTACTGGGAAAGAGTTTTTCAACCACATTCAAAGTCTGCAAAGTGTTAGTTGAACGGGGCGAAAGCAATAGAGTCCACGTCATTCATGAACAAGTAAAAAATATTGCCAGAGAGAAATGGCAACGTTGGATTTTTTATTTAATACCAGATGATGAAAATCGTGTTCAGTAAGTTTTGTATTCACGAAAAAAGAGATTGTGTGCAAAAATCAATCTTGAAAGTATCGCTTATGTTGGGAAATGCAAGTTTTGAACAAAGATACACAGCATATTTTCAAAAAAAAAAAAAAAAAATAGCGAGGAAAATTCAACTTAAGGAAAAAAATTCCATAAATACGGAGGAATTAAGAGCGGAACGTGTTCTAAAAATGTTGGGAAGTATAATTTAACGAGAAATTATTTCAGCATTGTGTTTTCTATGTCGTGATTTTTTTTCCCTCACGCAAATGAAATTTGAATTTGGTGATGAAATTCAAGTGACGTCGAAAAACGTGATATTTGGTAAAAACAGTAGAATTGAGATAAAACAAAAGCATATCTCGATTACATATATGTATTGTATCATTTGTTTATTTATTTTAACATCCAACATATTCGTCAGGCAATTGAGACGCCTTCGACAAAGAAAAAGAAAGAGCTCATTATATGTAAAATTCAAATAATCCTCCTTCGTTAAAATTACAAGCAATTAAAGAAATATTTCATCGTTCAGAAATTTGTATATGATTATGCAAAAAAAAAAAAAAAAAAAAACATTGGACTATTCACTATTTTCTCTTCAATAATCTCAGGCACTTTATAGTAAATTGATTTGCATAAAATTAGAATTTCTTTCCAATCGAAATAAAAAGGTGATTAGGTAAATTAGTTGAATATAGAAGTGAAGTGATTTAGAGATAACGATATGTGAATGAAATAGAATTAAGGGAAAATGAAGGGAGAATAGGATAAAATACATATTTATAATTTGGATTGAAACACCTTTATTAACTTTTCTGATTGAAGCGAATTCTACTTAAAGTACTAAAATAAGAACCGGCTGTCAGTGAAAAGTGTTTGAATAAGAACGATTGATTAAGTAGCCTCAGATTTCATTATTAAAGCATAATCTCGAATTGACAAACTAATTAGGATTCGAGAGAGAGCGACCCTATCAATTCTCCAGTGATTATTAATAAAGTATTTTTCTTGCTCTACGTATCTTAAATTGGATTGCTATTATTACTGACTTAAGTAGGCTGAAAGATGGCAGTTGAATTAGGTAAAGAAGAAAGGGGAGTACAAAATCACATGCATAAACACAAATAATTGCGTATGAGCAATTAATAATCAACACCCGCATTCACATTGGGAAGTCATCTTCAGAACTTTCACAAAATCCACTGTATTTATAATTTCAAAAATCTGCAGACAACTTACACAAACATAACATTCTTCTATATCAACATCATCAGAATTTCATTAGTAAAATTTAAACAAATTTTAACTCTATGCTTCTAACTTCCTTGAATTTTATATAATTATGGTGAGATATTTAAAATGCTTGAGAGATTTTTAGAAAACAAAATTAAGTTCACTTTATAAGAAATAACCTCATTTTATTTTCGGCCAAATATCAATACCATGAATAGAATAGATGTTGAGAATCCTAAAAAGCAAACAAAAAGTAGAACAGAACCCTAAAAATTCGCATATCGAGAAAAACGCAAATAAAGATATTTTCCTCCACGGTAAGGAGTATTTATTAACAATGGTAAAATTCAATTTTCTAACGTTCTATTTATCAAATTTTCATAAATAACACGTCTTTGGAATCAGCGAAGTGCCCTCCGAATTTTAATTGCAAAATCAAAAAATACGAAATTTAAAGCACTGTAGAGTGTCAATTACCTTAAAGTGGCCAACAACCTGGTAACACGTGTTATGTTTTTCGATAACGTAACACTGATGTAAAAAGTTTTGTTTTTAAATTAAGATTTATCTCAAATATGTGGATTCTCAAAGAATGAATTCAAATAAAATTTTCATAAGAAATAACGTTTTTTTTAAAAAAAATCTGTTTACGTGTTTTTACGGAATCCAGAAAATGATCGAGAAAAAAAACAAGATTAAATTAAACAGATTTTTAAAATGAATGTCCACACGCACGTAAACCTGGAAGCATAATAGAACATGTGGCCTCTTCTTGATGAGAAAAAACACCAGTTTTGATATCGTCGTGAGTCAGAACTTAAATAAATTATTTTTTAAGTTTCATAAAATTTTATAAATTAAGTATTGTACTATTTAGAATACACGCTAGTTTTATAATCCTGCTTATAAACAACTTTAACATAGCCTAAATTTGAAGAAGGGTTCTAAAGCGTATTTCCTTTCATCTAACCCTTGAGAGCTATAATAAGACATTGTTTTTTGATTTATAACCTCTTCTAATAAATGAAACGTGACTTATGTGAATTACTGAAGTGCACTGTATAGTGTCTACACAGGTTCAGAGAGTCGGACCCTCATTTCAAGTTATACAATGGATTCGAACCCTATTGATCCGCAACAGTTAGGCAATATTTATCTTTAGATTCGGGCATGATGATAAATACCTTTTTGTATTTCTATGAAAATCAAATAAACTCAAGTTCAGTTCTGTCTGGTTTGTTTAAATTAATATCTGTGTTGATTAGTGACTCATTAATTATTGAATAATAAAGGAACGATCAACATCAGGGGGACGTTACAGGGTCAAAAAAATTCCACATCACGTCGAGTTTTTTTTCTTGTTAAAGAGCAAAACATCTCGATTCCCAATTGATTTCTGAAATCAAAACACTGACCTCCTTTCGAACAAAATAAAATAAAAAAAAAAAAAAAAAAACACCAGAGTTTTATTTTAACATTATACGGTGGGTAGTTATGAGCTTAAAAAAAGAACTCGACTAAAAATGCACCGAAATACAAATGTATACCTTTGCATGATGATTTCCATTCGGAAAGGAAATGGATAATATTATTGGATTAAATACAGAAAATGAGAAACAGCTGTCTATCCGCTTCACTGAAAACATTAAGTGTCGGAATTACAATGGAAAATACAAAAGCACTGTTTCAATGTTTCATTATTGATTGATTTTAAATTGATTTGATCCGCGAGTAATCCGATTCCACATGCAAATCACGCATTTTTTTTTAATTCAGTTCAAACGTAAACATCCAATTAAGTATAAGAAAAAACATTATTTCGAAAATCTCTTTCTAGAAAAGAGTTCCTCTTTTTTTACTGTTGTTTCAGAAAATATAAATTTATCCTGTATAGACGAACACGTGATCACTGCTGATGTTTCAAAGAACACATACACTGCAAGAAACAAAAATAATAAACAACAGGGAAGCATTTAGCATTTTAAAAAGATGTCTTTTAAGTAAAGGTTGAAAATTCAGCCGTTGAAAAACTATTTATCCTGTATTTTGCGTTATCAATTCGATCTCTCTTCGTTTAATATCGAAGAACGTATTCAAATTCGAAACATTTATTTTCGGATGAAAATATTTTTAACATTAATATAAATTCGTGTGCTTATGACACATATACCCAAAAAGGTGTCATAACCACACAAATATAACATATATTTTTATATAATATATAGATGCTTCTTTTTAACACATTTTTAAAGTAAAAAAAATCAATTTGACAATATAATTTCGAAGATAAAATTTTGAACATATTTTATAGTGTTGGCTCTATCGCGTTTTCAGTTTCAACCAATGCTTGAGAACTACTTTTTCGATTTGAACTGTGTAAGACGAAAACATTTCTTTTAATGGATAAAACATGATTTAAGTAGACTGAATTAAAATTATTGAAAAGTGCAGTGAATACGTTTGACGAATTGCTTTTACAAACAGCGAAGAATTTAATAGTGGAATTATTTAGAGAGTTAGAAGTTCGTAATAAAGATAGCGAGTTGAAAAGTTATCAGGAGGAGACACACCTGCGCGGAGTAAGAACTTTTGGAACTACAAAATACCAATGATTCGAAAACGATTGGTTCGATCCGATATAATTAATATAATACACACTATAAATCAGGCACGCTTAAGCAATTTTTATGCAGAAATAAATTAATTAATTCAAACAAAAAAGGAAAGCATAATAAAATATACCATTCTCTAAACGACACAGAAGTCAAAATGTAATACTGATGTTGGAGAGTTTTCTGTCTGAGAAAATGCTTACAGTTATATCCCCTTTTTTAACTTTGGGAAAAGTTATCTGTTTTTGGAAAGTTTTAAAAGTTTTGGAAATCTGAAAACAATTTGAAGTTTTATTTCTATAAAAGCATTAAAAAGTCAAATCAACGTTTGTTATAAGGATCATAAAAGTAAGTTATCTATCGCATTAAATATAAGTACTTCTTAGTTTAATGAGTATAGAATAGGAGCCTAGATGTGTTCACGGTAAAAATCGAGAAAGACAGAAACAATCAACTGGATAAAAATCGCTGGAACTCTCGATATAATTACTAAAATGTGTAAGTTGTCAATGCATCTTTCGGTTGGAGACAGGCCTTTGGATTGAGCCAGTTTCCGAAGGAAAATGTGGCAGTAGCTAAGTGAATACGGTCGCGGGCTTGCAGCGGGAGTTGTTTTTGTCCAGTTGCAGGTTCGAACCCTGAGGCTACTAAAGACCTGCAGTGTAGCGGGGCTGATGCACATTAAATCTGGTCGAAGTCCTAAGTCCTTCCGATGGACGTGGTGTGGAAGTTTGGAGAGGGAGATACCATCTCAGATGCCGTCTTCGTCACATGACATAGATTCTAAATTTCGAGGCTCGTTTCCGATAGCCCTCGTGTCGCTTCTCAGTTCGAAGTCAATTAACAGTCATATCATAAATCAGCAGGAAAATTACACAAGTGTCGGGACTCCAGTTTATGATTGCAGGAACATACTCGTACATCTGAGGTTGAAGTTCGGCCATTTCTATCAAGATCTGAACGTGACAAAACATATTTGGAGTCCCATGTTACGTATAATCGAACAGATATATACAAGGCCTTGAAATACACGTTTGCAGATAGGAACATTTTGCAGAAAGTATGGTGTGAATTTCTCACAGCATATTTCCAAATGTTCGTGTAGATCCGTGTTTCATCATACTTCTGCGGTTCTTCGTTTCCGAGGTGGACCTATAAGAATTAAACTGGTGTTTCCCACACCCTCATCCCAACTGAGAGTAAGAGATCTGTGAGTCCCTTTCCCTCACGTCGCTCTAGTGAGACATTAATTCGAAGAAAACCGTAAGTTATATTCGAACAAATATAATACAGCTTTAGCTTCCAAAATTTTCAATATACCTTTCACATTTTAATGAACGGCCAATGAGAAAAAAACTAATATAGTATTATTTTTCTTGTTCTCAGTTACATTCACAAGCGAGGCAATTTCCTTAACTATGATTGCGGAATCCTTAAATAAATAGAAGAGAACCAACCGACTCCTCTGAGACTATTTTAATCAAACACTGGTCGGAGACATAAACTCGAAGAGCTCCTTCAAGTGTTGGACAAAACGGAAATCAAGAGATAAACCGCCTCACAGTTTGTCCCTTTTAATGGGTCCATCGAGAACGAGAAGAATTTCAATTAACATTTGAAGACAATGAACCTGCTTCATTCCATAGATTAAATTACAAGAATAAGAAAGCATCAGCATTTCCCCCCCCCCCGTTTAAGCTAAATTTTAACTCAAACCGGAAATTGCACCATCGCTTTTGATCTGTGATTTAAAGTACATAAATCAAAACTAATGAACGTGATTAGAATGATTATATATTTGACTTAAAAATGCGTAGAACCCTGTCTACTACTCGGCCTTTTTTCACCATAGAAATCGACAACAGAAATTCGATTCGTAGGAAGAAAATCTCGAGAAAAAAAAGTATAGTCGGATAACATATGTATAAAATAATAGTTGTACATGACTACTGTTTAGTAGGATAGCTCAGATGCAATAAATTGTAAAAATGAGTGGACTGTAATTTTTAATAAGACAATAACAAAATTTATTACAGGTACCTATGTACATGCTAAATGGTAAATGATTATAATACTTATATTCAATTCGTTACAAGTGACAATCACAATCGATAACAGAAGTTGTACTTCATGCACAGAATTTAGTTCATAACACGACCATATACTCACAACACTAGGCCAAAGTTTTAATTCGATATTGAAATCGACGAGCATCGCTTGGCATGTGCCAGGCAAAAACGTACCGAACACCTACTACATGGAAATAACCTCTGAATTTTGCGTTACGTCATATTTTAGGATTTAATAGAACTGGTATTTTTAATTGATTCATACTTTAGATAAAAAAAAATATTGTGTGTATAGGATATTAATTTATAACATAAAGTATCATATATAACAGATTTTCAAATGATTTTTCCTTTTGAACTTGTTATTGAAATTCAGTTATGTTTGTCTTCTTAATTTCTAACGTTAATTCTGAATAGAAGCTATGGACTTTGTATTTCATACAGAATATAATTGAACATCATGCATTAAAGGCATTTATCTAGTATCTATTATATTTATTAGTATGTTTTTTTTATTAGTAACAGATCAATTGAAAAGTCCCCGGCCTAACACATAGATGGCGCTACTAGAATTAAATTCATATGTTTTTTAGTTAGCCATAACCCTCAAAAGATGCGTGTATAAATTTGACAGCTGTCGGATCATTAGTTTGTGAATTACAGCATTTTGAGTGAAGCAACTTTTGTTATTGTGAAAAAAATGGATAAAAAAAAATTTCGCGTGTTGATACAATGTTGTTTTTTGAAGGGAAAAAATACAGTTGAAACAAAAACTTGGCTTGATGCCGAGTTTCCGGACACTGCCCCTGGAAAATCAACCATCAAGGATTGGTACGCTAAGTTTAGACGTGGTGAATTGAGCACCAAAGACGGTGAACGCAGTGGACGCCCAAAATAGGTTGTTACCGACGAAAACATTAAAAAAAATCCACAAAATGATTTTGAATGACCGTAAATTGAAATTAAATGAAATAGCAGACACTCTAAAGATATCAACTGAACGTGTACATCATATCATTCACGAATATTTGGGTATGAGAAAGCTCTGTAAAATGAGGGTGCCACGCGACCTCACTTTTGACCAAAAACACCGACGAGTTGATGATTCGGAGCAGTGTTTGAAGATGATCAAGCGTAATAAACCCGAGTTTTTGCGTCGATATGTGACAATGGATGAAGCATGGCTTCATCATTTCACTCCGAATCGTCGAAGCTAGACCTGTGCATACTCTAATAAAAAGAAAGAGATTAAATGATAGTGTGGAGTAATAACCTGTGAACGGACAAGTAATAGGATCCAGCTTTTAAATATTTAGTACTGACTCGTATCCAGTTAGGGAGTATCAGATAAATGATAGTTTGTAATATTAGTCGGTCGAGTGTAGGGACCTGTTCCACATACGTTTTTTATATAGATTCTGAATATACGAAGATTCGAATAAAACCCATTTAATTTTCATCATTTTCTGACTGTTTAATTATTGACTGAACTTCATCATGGCACGATTAAATGAAATAAGTGAACGAGGCGTTACAAGCTTATATAAAATAAAATTCGGCAAATAATTATTCAGATAAAATATCCAGAAAAGTAAACAAATGGATTTTCAGTTTCCAAGTATTTTTTCTGCTCTTTAAATTTTTTTTTTTTTTTAAAAAAAAACGTAAAAGAAATAATGATTTAACAGTTGAAATAATCTGATTACGAAAAGGCCGTAGCTTCCTCGACGATTAAGGTCACAAGCTTCGTTGGCGCGAAAATTAAGTCGAGTTGCCAGTTCGTATCTATCACTGAGCCATCATGTAGAGGAGCTATTGAATCAAGGAATAACAAACAAGGCTAAGTGGAGGAATCACTTTAACAAGATAATATTTATAAATCGTATCATCTTTTGAATCATTCTAAAAGTGGAAGTATCATCTTAAGAGTGATTCAAAATTATGAAGTTCGTTTGCCAATAACCTTTCGTGTGGTCCCAGAATAACACTAATCCAAACCAAGCCACTGAAAGTGTTAAGATTATTAGTTGAGAACTATTCTTCCTTAGACCCAAAGTGTTTGTTATGATAACACAGCAACAACAAAATCACTGTTAAAATATTTTGATTTTTCTGTTAAAAATAGAGAGCGCTACTCTGATTATATAGATATAATATTTATGAGAAACTGATAAATACAACACCAGAAAATTGAATTTTAAAATTGCAAACAAACGTGCAAAGCAAAAAAAAACTTACACCAGTCTGCAATATTAATACATCGCAGCAAAAATTCATACATTTCACTAAATCGGGATGAAAAGTATAAAACAAGAAATGTCTGCCTGAAACGTGACACGAGTCTCAAAAGTTTTACATTCAATGAAAAATGTCTAGATTCAAAATTTCTCCACGGAGTCGCCATTAGAGACGACAATGCACGTACACGACGAATCAAAATCATTCTAATCAGAATACTTGTTGAGAAAAAAATAAATTAATACAAGCGTGAACTAATATGTCGATTTTGAAACCAATAGTCTTGCACATAAAATGGCCGGGCAGCAAAGAAACAAGTTCCAATGACGAATAGATGGAGGGGGGAGAGGTGCTCTCGATGTTTTTGATCCTATGGAGGGAGAGTACAGTTGACTTATGCATAATCCCCCTACAGTTTTATCGTGATAATACAAATAGTAACATTATGAGAAACATTTGAGAGAAATTTATTTTTCCAGCCATTACTGCAATTGATATGCATCCCCTCCCTGTTGTATTAAGTTTCGGTTAGGATAGTTTCCATTTGGCGTCATCGGCTGCCTAGTTGAATGGTGGTTGATGTGTGCGCTGTAGTCGGTATATCACTGGTTGTGAGCGATCCCTTGTGTGCGGTTGTCGTAGTTAGACACACAGAGGCAAGTGTTTTGCGTCGGGATATATGAAACCAGTAGTTCTAGGCTATGCTGCCACCAAGTATTCAAGTTTTGGGTCACCACTTCGACATTAGATATTTTTGACCCCTTGGAGGGAGAGTAAAGTTGACCTTGGAGTGCCGACGGCGTTTTAAACCCTCGATTTGTAGGTTCGGAGAAAAATTGAACGGTCGCATTTTTCTGCGCTCTTATCAAATAAACCAAAAGGGAATTCCCTTTCGGACTAATTATTCAGGCGTTTAAACTTTTGGCATTGTTGATGAAGACAGCCGCCGAAGAGTATTTACATTACAGCGCCACCGTCTTATGAAGATCTGCTGTAATCACAGTCGAAATCCCTGTAGGTGGATCGAAAGCCTCAAAAGATATCCGACATTCGTCAGCGCGAATGTCGCTAACTAAAATGGAGATGTTCTTCCTTCCTCCAATCAGTAGTTCATAAAAAGTGTGACAACTTCGATTCAACAAGTCATAGGTATAACTGATATCTCAATGGAGAATTTGGATGCATACGCCACTCGTCAAAAATTGTCTGTTAGTAGGCTTCAACGTTGTGGTATTGGAGTTCTTGATTGTAGTTACACAGCAGACTCTAAACTCAGAATATTTTTCTTAGTAGGCAAAACATATTCGAAATTAATATAAGTTTGAGAAGTAACACCATTTTCTTCAGGATCCTACTGTGATGCCAGCTCTTCATAATTTTATTCTTCTGCCATTCTTCCTAAACACAGTCAATAATTCTTAGACTCCTATTGAAGATACGTTAGAATGAGATAAAATACTTTTCTAATAATCACTTGAGAATAGATAAGGTCACTCGTTCTCGGATCCCAATTAATTCGTCGGTTCTAGATTATGCTCTAATAATGAAATCTGAGCTTACCAAATCACTCGTTCTGTTCGAACACTTCTCGCTAACAGCCCTTTCTTCTAGAATTCACTTCAAACCAAAAAAATTAATTAGGTGCTTCAATACAAATATCTATCGTAAAGTCATTATCCTCCATCCCGCCTCATTTCCTTTTCAACTTTATTTCATTTATATATCATTATTTCTAATTCACTTCACTTCACTTTTTATCTTTGTCTAATTTACCTAAACACGTTTAATTTTGTTGGGAAGAAATTGTAATTTTATGTAAATAAAGTCCCCGAGTATAGAGAGTTATTTTTAATTTTATGTGTATAAAGTCCCCGAGATTAGTGAAGAGAAAATCGTGAATAGCCCAACGCAACCAAATGTAAAAACGTTCGATACATGTGAATTTTTTAGTTTAAGATAACGGAGACATTAAGTTGCTTCAATTTTTTTAATTTTTTTTATTTTGCTGTTAAATAATGGAGAACGCTTCTTTGATTCTATAAATATATCATTTATGAGTATTTGATAAATACAACTCCAGGTAATTGAATTTGAAAATTGGAAACAAACATGCCAAGCCTAAGAGGAAAAATATATTTATATGCGTTTTTCTCAAAATGTGGCTTTTCTGGTTTCTGTTACATTTACTTGAAACTCAAAATCTACTTTATACGTGGTGTAATATTAGGTACATTATGAAATGAAGTCATTTCCTATACAATGAAAGTAATTTTTGATTGATAATGAATATGTTCAATGCATAGAATATTATGTGTGTAAGAAATCAGAAAATTTTCAAAGTTTTAAATGCAATTGATTTTATATAAGATTTAAAAATAAGTACAGGACTTTTTAAATTGTGAAGACAGCTATTGATTGTGAATTGCTCTTATATACACATCCATATATTTTAACTTTAAAATATGATTTCCGTTGCTTTTTATTTACAAGAGTGATTAATTATTTCTTGTAACACTTTATTTGAGTGCACTGCATTAAATAACTTATACGTAGCTTTTGCTCTTTCAATGCGCTATTATTAGTGATTTCCCAGTATTTTCAAGAAACCAGCGGTGCCCCGATCCGATATCTGTCGAATTACCGATAGAGAACTGTATTTCAATTATGTACATTGATTATGGGTATCTTTCTAAGACGTATATTGCTTTGAAAACTCTTTCAATTCTGATCCGCATCGGGCAGCAGTCAAGGGGGAGATCGATAAGCTTTTTTTTTTTTTGGTGACAGAATTGGAGAAATATTATAAACAAAGATTTAATGTAAATCGATATAAAACAATATACAATTGAAAAATTTAAATTTTCTTTATAACTGTAAACAGAACAAAAATGTGCCACTTATAATGATTTTTTTTTCAATTAAAACTTGAATGTTTTAAAAAGAATTTGAAGATAACCTCATTTCCTATAATTGATACAATAAGAATGGCAACTTAATCATTTCTGCCTGCAACAATAAAAATAAAAAGCATAAATTGATTATTTTTTCACTTAAATAAAACATCAAACCACATTACTTTTTTCCGAGTACAAATTATAACAAATGTGCCTTAAAATGTTTCTAATGATTCTCGTTATAAAATAAATATTGTAAAATAATATCAAAATTTATCGCTTCACTGGAAGCAAAACTATTCGATATCGTTATTTCATTATGTTACTGGGCGATGGTTGACAGTTGTTATCTACTTTGATCAAACAGCAACCGATTTAAAACTAACACTTATTCGCCAAACTAACACTTAAAGAGAGAACTAAATTTTCAATTTCCATGCATTCAACAAACCAGAAAATTAAAGGTGGACAACAGAATCCTCTTTTTCATTCATCTTTTTTCTGCCCAACTTTTATAATTCCATTTAAGTGTAGGGTAACGACCTGAAATTGTATAGGAATAGTTAACTTTGGAGAGCATTCACCTTTAAATAAAAACTTCCAAAACTTCTTTAAACTCTCCCCCCCCCTTGATCTTCGTTTTGATTTACTCTAGGTCGCGAGGGGGAGAGGTATCTCTCTATAAATTTCCTATTATTCATTTTTAATTCATTTTTTTAATCGTACACTTTGAAGAGAGGAAAAAAACTTGATCTAATCAATAACCACAATGGAAGTTGACCCATTGTCTGTCAGGAAGGCTTCTTCTGAGGAGTGTAATCATTAGCTGCACCTCCTACACCGCCTATCCCTTGACAAGACGATCCATGTATTGCACTCAACAATTAGACCTACCGGTCGATATCAAGGGGAGTATGGGAGCTCTTATTTCACCAGTAAGCCACCAGGATACTCGTATTACTTTTTTTTTTTTATTCTATTATTCATTCCCGCCCCTTTACTCTAGTTCAGAGGGAAACCCAGTTGCTAAGCTACCGAATTTCTCTAAGGGGGATTTCCAACAAAGGAGGGGTTGCACAGCATGGCAGGTTGAGTGCACAGAGGTGGAAAAAGAGAAATCTGGGCGAAGACAAGTGTTGATTTAGATGAAACGTTGTTTCGATTTTCGCTGGGTTTGAAATTTATCTTTCGACGCCTTGAAGGGGAGTTAGCAAAGAGATATTTAGAGGTTCCAGGCTCTTAAAAGATTTCGGTGCAGTTATGAAAATGAAGTTCAGAATGCTGATGATATAAGTCAATCTTAACACAAAACTCTGTTTTTAGATGAGAAACAATTTTACAATAAGAGAAATTAACATTTACCGTTTCATACTTTAATTACAGGATTTGAATCCATTCGTTTAGAACCGTGAAAGAAACACATGCAAATAGCGATCTGGAATTTTCCGGCTTAAAAAACACATGAAAATACTAGTGTGAACACCTTTACATATTTTCACAACACGAAAAAATAACTAATTAAATAAAAAGAAAAGCCAACATGCGGTAAAAATTTGCGTTCAATGATTTCCTTGATCTGATTCTATCTAATTGCTTTCTCTTTATCGATTATGAACCCGATTTTGATCCCTACCGAATGAAAAATCTTGCGATCTCGAATGTAAATGTATAATAAATGTTCGGCAACATACTTGACTTCCAAGATCAATAAGCCACTAAAACAGCACAATACATACTATACTAAGATCTATATTTACTTAATATGAGTCTTGTTAAGCATATACATATTAAACTGAAAAATAGTGGAAAACAAGTCATGCAGTAATTCCTAACAATACGTACATTTGCAGATTTTTCTACTGTTTTTTATTTATTTATTACTGTCAAGTGTGTAGTCAAATCCTAGAATTTCGCCTTCCATAAAATATTTGCTTAGATCATTGAAAGCAAATGAGAAATCTATCATGACTAGTTATACTGCTGTTCCAGAGTAATAGTTAATTTTATTCGATTGTGTATGTGAGCATGCGAAAATGGAAAGCTTAAATGAGCAATTTATACCAAGCAATGTAAAAAAAAATTTGTTGTCCTGAAACACTAGTTCCTTAAAGCCCTTGATTGTACATGATGTTAACGAAAGAATATCCCAAATTTGAAGAATTACGATTGCGAAACTAAAGAAATTACAGCCCTTTTGGACAAGTTAAATTAAAAATGATACTTTAAAGTTTATAAAATTCTAAACATTCAACGCGCGTGACAACCTCCAGATTCTTCTTCTAACTGTGGAAACAGCCAAATACAGAGTACATCCAAGTAATGTCAGTAAAAATTGATTCGTGAAAAAAATGAGTGGAAATTTTAGTTTTGTGATATGGCACAAAATACATTAATCTACGGTAATTCATGTTCGTATTAAATGGTCCTTTACCCTATATGGAAGCATTGCGTTGGTTAACTTTATAACTCGGTATGAAACATGGCTTCATCGCTAAAGACAACCTTAGTTAAGAAGAATTCGTCTTAGTTGAGCTCATTAAGAGCAAACTTTCGAAAATTAATTTCACGTTCTGTATCATTTTAGGTAAGAGCATGTACCAGATGCATGGTTTAAAAACCAATCGTTTGCTCAACAGTTTCCATGTCGTCGCATCTGTTCGTGAATACTTCAATGCGTTGGATTGATCCCAGAGAAAATGATAGCCTTGCTCTTAATAAATAGCTCCTGAGAAGTCCCGATTTGACTTGTAACGATGGGCTATTCGCTTTATTCTATTAATTACCAAGGGGATTTTTCATAATTCAAATTACAAAAAATAAAACCTCTACCCAATCAAATGAAACGTGATTACGCTAATTAGTTAAAACTAAAATAGTGTAGTGAAGTGACAGTCAAAAACGGATGTATAAGATATAGCGAAGTTAGTAGAGGAGAAGCAAGAGCGAGAAAGAATTGATTTGTGCGCGGAACATACTCGAAGGTGCTTGAATATAATTCAATCTTAGCTGGGGCAAATTTCTAACTCTGAAGAGAAAATTTGCCGGAATGACATCATTTTGGACCGGAGTATCCGGTTCGTTTTTTGCTGCGCAGTAACCAACTAGGCTGAAAAGACGTCTCATCTGGATAGTTACATAAGACGTTTTAAATTCTTACGTTGATGTTGACGAGAGTCGTTGCAAACCTAATACACGAATAACTGCAGAATTTCAAACTGTAACACCGGACACGCTGAAAAAAGGTGTGGTGAGGTGAATTTTAAGTATCGACTGGATATCATCCGTATTTCTGGCGGTGGTCCCGTTGAGTATTTATAATTTTATAAACTTTAAGTGTCATTCTACATTTAATTTATTTGAAAAGTATTGTAACTTTTTAAAGTTGTGTAACAGTAGCTTTTCGAAGTTGAGATATTCTTTTATAAACTTTCCGTATTTTGACAGACACAATCAATGCTACATTTTACACTCTCAACACAAGTCTCTCTCTCTCTCTCTCAACGTGCCATTATTTATCGCACGCACCTTAGGTAACACAAAACAATACCATTAAATTAATAGTTATGTACAGATATAGCTCTGTTTTAATAAAATAAAAGAGGTGATAGCTGTTACAACTTTTACAATAAAACCAGAAACCGTTTCCCCCACAGAAATATGTAAAGTTAAATGTCTAAGTCGAACTTTCAGCAATGGAAGAAATCCTTTAACGAACATAATTTCACGCCTTTCATTATTCTGATTTCTTTACTTATTTTTCGATTCATAACTACAAGTAGGTTTGATTCTACTTCTGTGATTAATGTTTTCAGTTCTTCAATGTAAGCGACGCAAACATGAGAAATAAATAAATCCTTCTTTGTCAAGTTACAACTCAGACTGGGTTAAAATTTCCCGAGACAGGTACGAAAAGGTATTGTTCTTCTTGAAAAACGATATAGAGAAGTACCCATACACTTTTAACAATGCTGGACAGCGATTCTCAACTTTTTTTGTGGCCGCAGTAGCTTAGTGATCATGGTCGTGGACTCACGGCCGGCGTTGTTTTCGTGCGTAATGTGTTTGAGCCCAGATGCCCCAAAAGACCTCTCGTGTAGAAGGGCTGATGCACGTTAAATCTGATCGAGGTCTCAATTCCTCCCATTGGTGTGGTGTGGAAGTATGGAGAGAAAGCTTCCAGCTGAGGTATCCTCTAGTCATTTGGTCGAGGTTCAAAATTACGAGGTGCGTCGCAAAGCTTCTCAGAATGACGTCAATAGACAGTCACAATCTTAACTTTTTTCAGTCCACATACTCCCAATTAGCTCCCCAAACCAAGAATCCTCCATCACCACCCCTTCCTCCACACTCACAATCTGTTTCACTCATAACAGATTTCGGACACTTCTCTAAAAAGGAGTATGTTGAATTAAATAAAATAATATATATTTTATCAATGCATATGATTTTTTTTTTAAAGTAAGCTAAAACAAATTAATGCAAAATTGGAAAAAAGAAAAATGAATGAGATATTTTGGACTGCACTGAATCACAAAATTTTGAAAAATTATTCTCGAAAGAAGTTAAATATAATCTGAAATCCGATGCTACGTTTAATAGGCTTCTATATTTATTTTTTATGAAAATATACGGAAGGAAATCCCATTCCACAAGCTCCGTGTTAGCAAACAGTAACAAATACATTATGACATTTTTTGAAAGTTCACTTTATTCGTCATCGCAACGAACTCCAAAACTTATTACAATCACCATTCCGCAATTGAAGAGGTTCTTCGGAGAGGTATCTGATCGGCACAATTTCTCCTTTTGAAGAATCGATAGTTTAACAACTGACTCTTAACAAAATCCTCTATCCACTTTTTTTTTAAAGCTGTGTAATCGTCACAACCGTTTCCTTTTCGCATACCCCCTAACGTCTTCTCGCTGACCTCAAAGGGTACGCGTACCACCGGTCGAGAGCTGCTGTCCTAGGTTCATGGGGAATATCCGTTATCGGACTCGTGTCCTCTTCGCTACATAGAGGTAGATGCCATACCACCGACTCCAATGACGCAGTCGTTCAGCACCAGTGCGGTTTCGTGCGTCACTTGGATGTTATAATGAAAGGGTTAAGAACACGTAACATATCATTTCGTTGGCACGCTAATAAAGTATCATTGTTACCTAAACAAAGAAATAAAACAAAATCATCATTGTAATGCAAACGCGGTGTCTTAAACAAGCAGAAAGAGGTCTGTCGGTTTCCTTTTTTAAGCCAGCAAGACAGAACTCACTCTCACTCGATGGGAGGAAAAATTGAATTCATTTTTATGAAATTAAAAATGACGCCAACGGTTTAGTGACATTATTGTGAAGGTCGTGTGTGGTTGGCGCCTCTCACAGTTAACCAAGCCAAAAATGATCACTTTTTTTTTTCTTTTGAGCCTCAGTAACTGTTTTTGAAACTACTCGCTTTTATAAGACAATTTCCGTTTCCATGGAGAAATTCTAATTTAATTTTAATCTGGTGTTTGACTTATTACATTACAGGCTTCCAAAAAACAGATTTCATTATTTACGTTTTGTATTTAGTTAATATATAGCTAAATACAAAACGTAAGAAAATAAGTAAAATACAAAATTTCACATTTTGCAAAAGACATGCTCTGTACGAATCTTGTTAATCGAACTTAGTTTCAATCGTCTAAAATGGGTTGATAAAGAATCCAGAACACTGTCGTTAAGCCAATTATTTACGATATTCAGAAGTACAGTAAGCAGTAATAAATTTCGGTTAATTTTTAAAACAAGCATAACTAAATGGTAGCGTAAAATAGAGAAACATTAAGTTTAATTTTAAATGGATTAATGACGCATTAGATACATAGGTGATAAGAGTATGTATACCAGTATCTTATAAACTTAAATCATGGTCTCTTTGAGATCATGACAATGGGTTTGTTTAGTGCAAATTTACAGCTACATGAGTGCTTTTGGCAACGTTCTTCGTGTTACTGTGATATGGTCAAGTGACAATCAATTAACGCATTTGATTATCTCAAGATCTGGTACCTCAGTCTCTTGACATCCATAGATATATACTGAGCAACATCCCTTATTATTTCGCATGATTGGTCTTTCGATGCATAATCGAAAATAAAAATTCAAACTCTTCAAAACAAAATGCTTCGCGTTATAACTAACTCTCCCTGTTTTGTAAAAAACTCAGTAATACATACAAACTTCAAAATTCCCCAAATTATCAAACATATTAACTCACATGTGACTTGAATATCTCAGAATATGAAGCCAGTTGATCATTTAACAATCACAAATCGTTCTATCAAACTCAATACCACGCTTTGAAGCCCAGTTACAGAATTAGTTTTCATTATTCTACAAGATGATACTTCGTAGAACCTTTAGGCAAGCTTAAAACTAATAATGACTACATTTTTTTAAAAAATAAGCAATTTTTTATTGAAAGAATGGAGAAAACTGTAATGCGTAAACTGTAATCTCCATCTCCAAACTACGTCAAAGGAAGGTCTTGAGACCTCGACAGATTTTATGTGCAACAGTCGCTCTACACAGTGGGTCTTTAGTGGCATCAGGGCTCGAACCCAGGAAGAAAACAACGCTGGTTGCGAGTCCGAGACCGTGACCATTAGGCTACCACGGCCACTGTACAACGGCGGTGTTAACTGAAATAAAATGATTTTTTTTTTCTTCTTGTTGTTGTTGTTGTTGATATACATACATAGGGAAATTTGATGAACCAAAAAGATTTGGCAAAGTATCAGAAGCGAAAATTTAACGAAAGCCTTAAATAACATACAGAAGAAGAAAAAAGGAAATTAAATTAGCTTTACTAATTTCATTTTAACATTTGCAAACTTTTTTTCTTCTATTCAGCTATCGAAAAAGTAGAATTATTCAAAATGCATATTAATTAGCGTAAAAGTAAGTAAGTTTACTTCAATACTCCGGGCTTCAAGGAAACTACTAGTAAGAAAAGAAAATGCATTTTTCCAATCCCCATTGCATTCTTATTTTCAAAAGCAAATCATTCTTAAGTATAACAACGTTGCCAATGTTAACAACAAAAAGAATAAAAATAGATGATACTGCCATAAAAATAAGATATTATATAAATATTGAAATAAAAGCAAACGATAAATTATTAAAGTAGGCAATCATATTCTGTTCGGATATTGAAATAAAAAATAATGATAAAATATTAAATGAAATATATCTTAGCAATATAAATATATCTAGGGTTAACAAATATAATTATTATAAACATAATGTATTATTATGTCAATATTTTGAGCCTAAAACCACATATCCTTTATTTTATGCCCTAACTTTTTTGCTGACGCCATTTTCTCAAAACACGTTAGCACGTTTAAAAAACCGGGAGAAAAAAATTCGAGCTCTATATGTAGAAAAAACATTAATCTGGGAATTACAACGAAGAGGGTTTCCTCTAATATTTAGAAAAAAGAAAGAAAAAAAAATGTTGAGAGATGAGATTCTAACTTAATTCCGTGTAGTTCGCTGTTGGGGCTTCAGTTGGAAGTTGACGCAGATTACTTCACGGACGTGACGAATAACTTCCACAGAACATGACTTATCTCTATGATCGCATCGCAGTTCACTATGAGAGCAATCTATGCTCTTGGGAGAATTTCAAATTCCAGATGTTAATCTGTCAAATTAGATACAGTCTAACCCTATTAACACGGTAATCGAGCTCCAAGTTATTAAACCGCGGGTAAAGAGATTCGCGAGTTACAATAATAAATTAAGTGAGCTATAATATGTTTTAACATCGATACGAATTTTTTGAGTAACGGACATTCGCGTTTAATTATAGAGAAGCTGGTTAATTCGAGGAAAAAAAATTATGGTCATGTATGATATTTTTACAATATGCAAGTCAATTGCTTGTTATAAAACTGTTTAATAAAAGAAACCTTAAAATATTTAAATAATTGAGTTTATTGTCTTAATAATCATTGTTTTTATACAGGCATTTTGTTTCTACTAATTATCTTGTACAGCAGATTTTATTTGCTGTGTTTTAATCAGAATTCCTTGTTCCTAAAAATAACTTAAATAATTAGATTTAAAAAATTGACCAATACAAAATGATGGACGAACGTACAACTAATCTGATTTATCGCGAGATCTTGAAATACACACACACACACACACACACACACACACACATATATATATATATATATATATTCATTCTTATAGGTTCAGTTCAGTCGATTCATGACCATATTTAACCTGCATATCATTCTTTTTAGGTTAAGAGAACTATAATTAAATTTATATATAATGTCCATCATTCACACCTACACAAAGATCCATATAAGCCATCATATTAAAGATATGCAACTCCAGTAAATAAAAGATTCATTTAATTCAAAATTTGATTAATCTATGTTAACATAAAATGGTATGTACAATACGTTTACTCAAGAAAGACATGTTGCCGCTTTGAAGGTTGGTTGGAATCAATACTGCAAACTACACTCCAAGATACTTGCTTAAGGTATTAAACGGGGGAAAGGCTGTTCCCATGGCTTTTCATGATAATATTAGATTTTTAAGAAATGCTGTGACATAAGAAGAATATTCATTAAAATTTCATATATATATAAACATTTCACTTCCTTGGAAATGGCAATTCATATAATAAAATTAAAGAGATAAAGGACAATAATTCCTGCTTTAAACTAAAAGTCATGAGGATCATCCGAACAAAAGATTAATCTGAACTTCATAAAAAGAAAAATAAGAATTATGACCAAACAATGTGTAGAAGTAATATCACAAGCGATTGCTTATCAAGGGAGCTAGTAAAAACGTGTATATAGTAAAATCGCGTATAAACCAGACTCCCGTGTTACTAAACAGCGTATTAACGGAGTCCGTCTGTATCAATAATGTAGCATATTTCGTATTCTACCATTTAGAAATTGATTACGCGAATGAAGGAAATTTGTTACAAAAATACACACAAGGATTCAGTATTTTGTATGGAGACAGTTCTTTCTATGTTCAGTACAATATTCATGAGTAAACTTCAGAAATAAGTAAGGCGTTAGAGATGGATATGTAAAATATGTCTCCGTTAGGCAACAAGAAAGCAGTCGGGAATATATTTTAACTCTAAGTACAAAAAGGGACCAGTAACGAAAAAGTAACAAAGAAAATGATGAGAAACTGATCAAAAGTTGTTTTAAAATTACAGAAAAATCTCTATAAACGGACTTATGCAAGCGAGACTAGAATAACCTGGTCAACAATTGTAACTAGATTTTTTTTTTGTATTCTTAGTTCCATTTATTGCATTTTTTATGAATATGTGCGAAATAATAAATATTTACTTAAAAAAACGGTTGAAATGCTTTGTGTGGGTTACTTATATAAAAAGCTAGATTAAATTGAAACAAATTACTTCCAATTGCATGATGTAACATGGTGAACACTAAAAAAAAAAAAAAAATTAACCACAGAGATGGTAAGAATAAATAAAAGGAGAAGGACGAGTGAATACTTCAAGAGAAAAAATATTTTAAAAATTTTCCACTTGCTAGATCCAATCCAAATGAGTAAAATTTCATGACAAGTTTTTGTGCGGTGATGTGACTTCTATGTTAACCCTGTAGTATATCAATATTCGAATTTGAGAAGAAGGCCTTGTGACTTAAAATCTGTCTCGTATCATCTTAAAAACAATGGAAAACTAAGCCTGTCAAATTAAAAAGATGGCTAATAGAGCAGAGAAGCAAGTTCATAGTGCTAATACTAAAAGTCACAAAATTAATTTAAAGAACACTAGAAGGGTAAGTGAAACAAAGGAAATAAATTATCAACACAATCTACTCCTTAATTTTATTACGTATAAAAATGTACGTTTATATACCCTTAATCTAAGGCGGATCTTAAATTTCAGCTTGTTTCGCCTAAGATCCTGTTAATGGCAAATGTATGACGGCATTACGCATAAGTATGAATTATAGATAAACAGGAGAGAGAGAGAGAAAAATATGTTAATTACTTAATGAACTGAAAATCAATACAGCATTATTATACATCTATGAACCTCTTGTCTATTTAAATAATGCAAAATATAATGGTTGAATTCTTAATTAAATTAAAAAGTATTCTTTGTTTAATACACCATCCTAATTTGAACTTAATGATGCATTTATCGGTCTCTCCAGCATTCTGCCACCAATAAATTAAAAATAAGGAACAACGTATTCAGAACGCTAATAAACTAAAAGCCCAACAACTTCATTTATCACCCCACAACACAAAAAGCCTCTCTACGGAGAAAACATTAACACGCCCATAAAAATGCCCATCCCCATAACCGTAACAGCGTCAAGTCCACCCTTTTCCACTCACTACCAAACGAGAATTTAACATACTTCCCCAACGGTACTATTCCATTCAATAACATGGGGGGAAAAAAGAAAGAACGGCTACACAGGAATAAAGCACCGTCTGCGTTGGACTATTTTTAGAACCAGACTATCCGGAGGGAGAGGGAGTGTGGGGCCTCTGCAGGTGAACACCCCTTCTCCCGAGCTATTTTCCCCACTTCTCCTGACCTTTTCCGGATTATTCAGGAGACGGATTCCTTAGAAGGATGAAATGTTATAAGGTCAAGAGGTAATCCGGTTTGTGGCTATTTTTAGAACGTTTCTTATTTTAGCCAGCTTGATACTTTTATAGCACCGGGGAGGCTGGTCATTTTTAAGAATGAAAGACGATTCTAAGAATGAATTTCAGGTATGGTAAAAGATATTCTGACAACCATTATGCATCAGTATTATTTGAGCACAGATGAATAATTTTTAAACGTTGAGATGGCCATTTGAGGATGTTTCTGACAGACCAATCACTTTTTCGTTTCATGCATGTATGAGTCTACACATTTTAATGTGAGTACATTTTTAATTATCGTTGGATTGACAACCAACTTAAGACCGTGTCCTTTCTTTCAAACGCGATAATACTTTAATTTGAATAAATTCTGTATCTACACTATTTTGGTTTAGACCAGTGAAGAAGTATTAAAATTTGATGAAGCCCAATAAGCTCATCCTTTAGTAATAATTTTCAGTACTTATCGTTCGTTTCAATTTTATGAATTGGCTATAAAAGGTGGTATTATTTTAGTCAACCACATAATGGCGTGGCTGACCGAAATTGACGGTCCTACCAATCAGGCGAAAAGATAACTCATCCGGCTGGTTGAGTACGGCCTTTTAACTTCTGACATTGTTGTTGACGAGAGCCGCCGCTCTTCCATCACTAATGAACTTAATTTTCGAGAAAAAAATTATAATAGATTTCTCTTAAATTTTTTATTGGATTGATTGGCTTTTTTAACGTCGCACTCGAAGCAACACGATGGCTATTGGTGAAACATCACGTAATTTTGAACCTCTGTCAAGTGATGAGGATGACACCTGAATTGGCTTTGGTTTGGTTTTATTAACGTCTCATTGGAAGCAATACGAAAGCTATTGGGGATGGATCTCGTAATTTTGAGCCTCGATCAAATGATGAAGACGAAACCTGAACTGGTAACTCCCTCTCCTAACTTCCACACCACGCCAACGGGGCGACTTTGGGCCCCAACAGATTTAACATGCATCAACCACGGCTACACGGCGGGTCTTTAAAGGCATTAAGGCTCGAACCCACGACTCGAGCCTTGATGCCCGCCGACCACAAATCCGTGACTATAACCCCCTAGGCTACCGCGGCCACTTTAATTTCATTGAAATAAATAAAAAATTTAATATTTTATTAACCTAACTGTAGAAGTATTACCTTAAATCATACGTAATCAGGAATCAAAAAATGAATGAAAATAAATAAAATTATTCAAAATTTTAAGACAGTTGTGAGGCTGCTGGTCTAGATTAATTAATTCATTGCATCGCAGCGAGAAGCGGAAAATACCAGTAAAGTAATGAGAAATTATAACACCAACGTAAAAAAAAAAAATTTTTTTTCTTTGTCTGATGTATGTGAAAGTGAATTTTAATTTCTACGGCTTTCGTAAAGGAGTAAAAGTACGCTTAACAAGAAAAAAATTGCAGCGAAAGATACTACTTAACCAATACATTATTCCATTCATGTTAACTGAAAATTTTATTTCCCAGCTTTCTCCTTCACATTTCTTCAATTGCTCAGTGGAAGTTCAGCGGTCTATCGGAGAGATTGTTTCTGGGTAAACCGGCTGATCATTTGTAAGCTGATTAGGCAACTAAGAACTTCGAGCAGCAAGATAACCCTCAACAGTTTTATCTTTCTTTTTCCATTTTCTCTCTTCTATTATTAATTATGAAACACCACAAATTAAGTTCTTCCAAAATCAATAGCTTTGATGGGGAGGTATTTCCTAAACTATGAAAAGGAACTCCGTAACGTTACACAACACTAGCCTTCAAGATTTATGATTACAATTTTATAATTATTTCCAATATTACTGTATTTAATCTCTGTGACAGTTAAAAAAAATATTAAGTTTTCTAAAATTAAAAAAAAAAAAGCTAAGCTAAGGTAAATTTATAGAAAATCTCTTCGACAGTTCTTTCATATTAAGCACAGAATCAATAAACTTCAAATCTGTATAGTAGTTCAAAAATTTTATATATATATATATATATATAAGAAAAAGGAAGGGGGTTTATTTCTCTAGAAGGACGTATTGTTAGGATTACAAGATAAGTTGCTCTTTAAAAGTACAAATCTATTAATTTAAAAAAAAGCATCTCTGTACACATTTTAACAACATGCGTACAAATAAGTAGCTAAAAATAGCTCGTTAGAATAGTTTGTGCTCTATTAATGAAGTCAAACGACTCAGGTTTATATTATTTTACTTTAATGCTTTAAAATAACTAATTGCGTCTTTTGAAAGGGGACTAATGAGGACTCTTAGTAACATGATGCAAAGAAGTATCAAAACCTGCTCATTAACGAGTGGTTCTTAAAAACGGATAGAGATGTCCAAAAACGTTTTCCTAATTGCATGATTCTCTGCTACCCCCACTGAGACGTAGTCGAAAATTTTCTCAATACATTAATCCCCAATACAAAATGAGCCAATAAGGATGAAATGCTAGATAATGAGCCATCCATTACAAAAAGTAGAGAAAATATTGATCTTTTAAACATTTCGGAGTGAAGATGTTTTCCACCAATTTGAGGAGTGGTTTATTTGCCTCGTGACGAAGCAGGTCGGTTGATCATGAGTGTCAGTGATGATTGGAACCCTCAATCTTTGGGTGCGAAGGAAACTCATCAGGTCTTATTTCGTAGCATTCTTAAATAGAAAGTTATTACTCCTCGTTATAGTTGTTAAGATGCTTGAGAACTTTTTGAACGATATCTAGAGATGGTTGTTTTTCCAATCATTACTGCAAATGATTTCAATCTAATCCCAGTAGTATTTAGCGTCATTTGATAGTTTCCATTCGACCTCATTGGCTGTCTCTAATTACGTGGTAACCGTAACATCACCACTCATGATTATTAATTTTTTATGGGTGGGTGTCTTAGCTAGACACATAGAGGCAAGTTTTTTGCGTTGGGAGTACATGCAACCAGTAGTCCTAAGGCTATGCTAACTTCTAGTGTTCAAGTCTTCAGTCCATCACCTCAACGCAAATGTTTTATGCCACTTTTGGAGGATAGTTTTTCCACTCCGTGGGGGAGGAGGACATTTGTCTTTGAATGCCGGCGGAGACTCGAACTCTCAATCCTTGGGTTCGAAGAAAACTCAACCAGTATTATTTTAAATTTACTTTTTCAATTAAGGATCTTCATTACTTGACCGAGTTTCAAAATTACGAGATCCCTCACCAACAGCCCTCGTGTTGCTTCTAGAGAGATGTAAATAAAAAAAATCAACCCGTCTATCAACCAGATTAAATTTGCGAACGCATTGCCATTCCAATGGAATTTCTACTCAAATCTATACTATTTTATCTATTTGAATGCAAAAAAAAAAAGCGCATACGAAAAAGCCAGAAATTATGCAGGTTTCTGCGGAATTATATTTTTCCTTCGATTTTTGAAAATATTTTAGAATAATTTTTTAAAGACCACAAAATCTCGAAACGAATCGTCAAAATTAGTGTAAAAAATATTTTAAGAAATCGGAATAAAAATGTTATCCAGCAGAAACCTTCATTATTTTTTGCTCTTTCGAATGCACTTTTATGCATTCAAATCGATAAAATAGTAAAGATGTGAGGACGGCAGTAGAAATTCCATAGGATGAACATTAAGCTGACCAAATCAAAATGGGAGCTTTAAGTAGTGCCCTTGGTGGCAAAGGTGTGGTTTCGAATACCCCAGCGTCACAAGTTTGAAGTTGACTTCCAACCAAAACCATCGTGCAAAATTGATGAAGGCAGCAGCAAATTCAATTCGATTGAATCTAAAGATTCTCATGGATTCTCATCATTGCTAGGCCTTCCAAGTCACTTCTGTGTCTATTGTTGGGGAGGGTGGATATCCTTCATGAGATTGCACTAATATTTATCAAGAATGGAAAGATAAAACCTCAAAGGTGCCATGGGGCGAGGAAAAGAGAAATATCGCTATTTTGACTACTGTTCTGAGAAAGAAGGGGGGGGGAGGAGATTTTCACGTTATCAGATCAAGAATCAAAATAGCGCTCCATAAACTGCAATATTTCATTCGTTGAATCGTGCCAAACATCTTGATTCGCAATTTTTTCGAAAAAGAAGCAATTTTCACTTGATTCTCCATAAAGTTATTTCAAAAGAGAAAGCTGACATGTGTTATGTATTAAGTTATTGGGAATGTAATAAAACATTATCAGTAAAAATTTCCGGTATATTCTTTAACATATTCATCTACCATTACTATTCAGCAAAGAAGAGAATTTAACACATAGTTGTCATAATTAATCATGCTAATTTTAGCTTCACAACGATAGCTGACCAGTTAACCGAAAATTGTTAAAATTTATAGTTAAATCTTCAAATAAAAAAAATTGATAAACATTCTGCAGTCAATACAGATGAAAAAGAACAGTTGTTGTAAGTATATATCATCTTAAAAGAATTCAACGAACTGACTCATACAAGAGTCAAAAATTAACGGGAAATTCTAATTTAAGTCTCAATGAATAATCCAGTTTTTTTCATAAACAAAAACTATTTTTTAAAAAAGAAATTTAATAATCGCAAAGCGTCTGGTGTAAACGACCATACTTTTCCCGGGAGAACCATTTATCAAGGCCTCCAGGGCAAGGTCACTTCCAGAGAAAACAAGGCTTGCGACGGCAGCAACACACCCTGTTCCGGATCTTTATCGGTTTTCTCAGAGGTTCTCTAATCCCCAAAGAGAAAGAAGAATCCTCAGTCCGACTTCCTTAGAGGAAATTGCCACTGGAAAAGAAAATAATCTTCAAGTGATATTCATCGTCATTCAGATATGGGCGCCACTAAAATTAAATCCAAGGGATATAATCTTTCCATGAGGTTGTTTTCGAGCTCAAAATTTGAGGATAAGGAGTAATAAAAAATTACAAGAATTGATAATCTAGACGAGGAGCAAATAAATCGAGCTTATGATGCCCCAATATTGATTTAAGGTCATATAGTCAAGTACATTATAATCCCAATGAATCGGTTCTTATAGAACTCGATTATAAATCGATGATTGATTTATTGGTTTCATTAACATCGCACTAGAAGCAACGTGAGGGTCATTGGAGATGGTCCTCGTAATTTTGAATTCCGGTCAAGTGACGAGGACTACACTTGACCTGGCACTTCCTTTGCCTAACTTCCACACCAGTGCATCAACCCCGGTTACACGGCGGGTCTTTAGTGTCATCAAGACTCGAACCCACGACTCGACGAAAACCGCCGGCCGCGAGACTGCAATCATGACCACTAGGTCACTATAAATCGATGAATGAATATTTTAATTTTAAGGGAAAACAATCAAAAAATAGTACAATTACGAAGTAGCAAAAGAATTGAAAACGATGTTTATGCGCATAGTGTGTAAGTCCAGCGCAATCCTGTTAACACGCAGTAGGGATCCATGGTTACTAAACCGCGGATTAAGTTAACCATGAGTTACAGCATTAATATAAATTTAGCAAAAAATCAAACATAAATTAGTTAAGATTGGTGTTTTCCAATGTTCTAGCCCCTTTTCTGGAAAATTCCTTTATCATTATCAACAACTTAATCAATTTTATCTTCATTTTTTAACCATCCACATGAAGCACATTCAGGTAGATTCTCTACCAATTTATGCTTGTCTTAACTCTTTTCCAATTATTTTCATAAAACTGAGATTTCCTGGATCGTATAAGCCTTTTGTTGAAGTTTACATTCAATCGATATTATGTTTAATTTTTACAGAAATCACTTACACGAGAAAAAAAAATCGTCATAATTCTTAAAATAAGACCAATACAAAATAATTGAGGGTGCAGATTATCCGATTGATTGCGAGATTTTGAAAATAATCACTAGGGGGAAAAATCCATAAACAGGAACATTTCACTTGCGGAGAAATGGTTATTCCCACACATAAAATAAAAAGAAAAGAAAAAAATATTAATATCTTCTCTTAATAGGAAATCGTAAGGAACAAAAGATTGATCTGAATTTCATAAACAGAAAAACAGAATTATGACGCGACAATGTGTAGATGTGACATCACAAGTCATTATTTATCGAGGGAGTCACAGTAAAACCGCTTGTAAAGCAGATTCACGTGCTACAGAACCGCGAGTTGACGGACAGAGTTCGACTTCAGTATATAAGTAATCACACAAGTTTTCTCTACACTAGCACTTCCAAAGTTTGCTTTCTTTCAACGTTAACTACCTTCTTAATTATCAAAGCATCTTGATATGTACTACAGTAAATTCAATAGAAGATCGACCTCTGTATACGTATGCTGACAATCTCTCCAAGCTTGACATGCCTAATTTTCTTAGTCATTAAATTAAATGGATGAATGTTGTGAAATAGACAGCTCTAACCGTGAATGAACGTTCATATTTATTTTCTGAAAGCACAAGAGAATAAAGTGTGATAGAGTATGAATAAAATCGGACGACTTATAATTCCATAACATGCGAGGACTGTTAGCGACGAACCACATAATTTTTGATTACGGACAAGTGACGAAAACCGCACCTGAGTTTATACACACCGTTCTTCTAGCTTCCATGCCACGCAAAACTTCAACATTAAAAGAAATATATTAAGTTTTTCAATGCCTTAGAATATATATTGTGATTAAATAAATGCAACCAACAGTCTAGGTTTAAGAAAAAGAAACGAAAAACTCTATGAGTGAGTGCTTTAATCAGTGTTGTAGCCAATCAACTAATTTCATTTTGTATGAAATATATTGTAACGGAAATTTCCGGAAATGTGCGAGTGAAATCAAGTCCAACTAGGAGGATAATGACAAATGGCACTTTATTCACAAATTCTGGACAAGACGACGCATATAGCAAAAATAATAATATAGCATTGGATAATAGCAGCACAAACAGAAAATATAGGATTTGTACAGATTAGTGACTCAGAAATCGGAGCAAATACAGCACTTGTGCAGATCAACAACATAAATACGTACAAAATATCCTTATAATAACGTTTAACTCACCAGCTTAATAGTTATCACTGCACAGAAATCTCCATAGTATTACTTGGCACTGAAAAGGCAGACTCAAAAAACAGACGACTCTCCAAAAAAACTTTCAGCATATTTACATGTATTCCGCAGAGGTATGATGTCATATGGGAAAATTCAAGCCTGTAACTTTCTTTCCTGTGATTATATCACCTAGGTTCCAGCACCTTTATGAACTTTTCATTTGTCGCCAAAATTTTTGCAATATCTGCCGCCAAGGCTGAGGAGGCATTGCTTACACTTTCTTGGCTGATTGATTAAGTCTCTGTAGCTGCCTCTTTTTCTTCATAAGAGAACTGTTGCAGGGAAGTTTCATCTCATATTCACAACAATATGTTAAGTATATGTATGTTTGCATACATATACTCTTAACATATTGTACATATATATATTCTCATACTGTAAACATATGTAAGTGTATACATATTACTTGGGTTAAGTACATAAGTTTTATAACTGTTCACACACATATAACTTCAATTAATTTCCTACTTTTCCCTCAGTGAACTCGTTTTTACGAATAAATGAGGCCAAATCTCTTGGATATATACAAAATATTTGTATATATCCAAGAGAACAGAGATGTTTTTATTAATGTCACACTCAGAAACAACACGAGAGAGAATAGCGACGGACCATGTTATTCTCTGTCAAGCGATGAGGACAAAACTTGAGATGGCTTCTCCCTCTCCAAATGTCCACACCACGCCATCGGAAGTTTCGGCGCCTCTATAGATTTAACGTGCATCAGTCCCTTTACACAGCGGGCCTGTAATGGCATTGAACTCTGACCCACGATCCGATGGAAACAACTCCGGTCGTGAGTTTGCGACCGTGACCACTAGGCAAGCGCGGCCGTTCTTTTTCCTGAGATATGAATAACTGTTCAACACTTTTAAAGGATTGTTTAAAGGAGTGGATAGAAGGTGAGTAGATACACAAAAGAAATATTTTCTTACAAAGATGTAAGTGAAACAATAACGCTCAGACAGTTTTTTCAAACGATAAGTAAATAAATGAAATAAAAACAAGATAAGCTCAAAGCACACAATTACTACACTCTTTTCATTGTTCATCCGAGAAAGAAAATTCTAAAAGAAAACAGAAAAAAAAAACATGCAGGTTATTTGTTCTCAGACATAAGTAGTTATTTAAAACTTACCATGAATATATATATATATAATCTTTTTTTTAAAAAAAAGAAACATTTTTAACAGTTATAAGAAGGAATAAAAAGCATTTTAATCATTTTCATATCCTGATTTCATTGATGCCGGGAAATTTTCAAAGCACTTCACTTTAAAATAATTACAACATATTGCAATTTTTTAAGCTGACAGGATTCGATCATTTCCCAACATTTTCCATAGTTAAAACTCTTCATCAACTTACGTTTGGATTTTATTGAAAAATTCACGATTCAGAAAGGTCTTAGGCCTTATATTTAACTCGGTAATTGGTTTCGTTTCGTTTTATTAACGTCGCACTAGAAGCAACACGAGGGTTGTTAGCGATGGATCTCGTAATTTTGAACCTCGGTCAAGTGACGAGGACGACACCTGAGCTTCCCCCCTTCCTAACTTCCACACCACGCCAATTAACTCGATGAATTCACCACTACAATAATTTAAGGGGACACGATCTTCTGCGAGCAATTTTCTTTCCTTGAATATTGATATGAAAAAGTTTGTCAGCACCATATTTGAACACATCAAAGAAACCCATTATTTAAAACTTAATTTTTTTTATCAAAATATTTCAATATTTTAAAAATCATACTACTTATACAAATACAATAGTACCTCTTGTAAGGCACACCTCCAAACAAGAGGAATCTCTATTTAAGGGAAAATTATGTCGGTCCCCTTTGGGAAAGGGAGAGAGTAGTATATGTATTTACGTCTTATTAAAGGACACCTCTATTAAAGAGACAAAATGTCTGGTCCGGTGAGTGTCCCTTATTGGGAAGGTACTACTGTATCACTATTTTTAATTTTTTTGTTAATTTCTTAGAATTGACTCTCTTAATTCTGAGCATTAGTTTGTTTTTGGCTAAGTTTGTGGGGTTATTTACCTAATATTTTATTCTATACACAAAATTATCAAATATATTATACAGAACAACCAAAGAAAAAAAAGCTTTAACATTTTAAGTACATAGCCTTCATGAAAAATAAAAAGCTGAAAAAAAACAAACAGTTTAATGTTTTGAAGGTCATTGAAATGATTTCGTACTGTTAAAGAAAACTTAAATAACTCGCTAAATAATGTACAAAGAGCTGTGGAATAATTTTGTCCATTAATTAAGTTTCGAAAGGTATACAATTAAAATAAAGGATTAAAATTTTCCAATATTTTGGTAATATTTAAGGTATTGTGTCCCCTCTGAAATTCTGTGAAATGACATTTCATTATATGATTTGAACAATTTATAAATTTGATGCAACCGTTAAATACTCTCTTATTTGAAGCAAAATGTTATTTAATATTCCTCTATCTCACAGCCTATTTCAGCATTTTGGGGGCCCATTTGAAGCAAGAGGAAAAGTCGCAAAATCCACGGACACTCTGCAATTAAATAGCACATTTCTTTTTCAGGAAAATCCCAAAGAAATATTTTTCTTATCACTACACCTTGCAAAATAACACAAGGTACAGCTAAAAAAAGAGGGCAAACATAACCTGGGGGACTATACATTTTCATTTATTGGAGGGGGGAGGGATCTACAATCATTCCATCAAACATTTTTACAACGCGTTGATTACAATAAAAAGGGTATTCCGGTTTTTTCAAAAAATGAAACAATTAAAAAGAGTCAAAAAAAAGAAATTTTAAAGTTGGAAACTTCTTTTTTAAAGAATCTTAATCAATATTCGTGGTTCTTGTTCTTTTTATTCAAATAAAGTAACCTTACTTCTAAGGCGAATTCAGGGGCATAATTCACATGTTCTTACCTGCAAAGAAAAATAAATACAGTGCAGTTCATACAAAAATAACAATGTATATAATTTTGTACACTAACAATATATCAAAACAATTAACATTAATAAGAAGCCAGTAATAATGACACATAGATTACACAGAAATATAAATGAGTAAAAAATGCGATCAAAACTCACTTATTCATTATAAAACTTTTTACAAACATGAATTATCAAAATAAATCCCTTTTTTTCTCGTCAGCGATACAATCTGCAGAATTAACACAGATATGCTTGGAAATATCACTATCGGTAACAAGTCACATTAAAAATAACAGATAATAGTCATATTTCTAAGAAATAATTTATGAATAACTAATTATAGTTCAAATAATATATTTTTGAAATTCATAGTTATTTATATCCACTTGAAATAAAATATTGTTGTTTTTGAACTTGAAAATTTTTACCCCTTCGTCCCCCCCCAAAAAAACAATTATTTTTTTCAAAAAAAGGGTGTATCGCTTGAAATATTATATAACAATGAACGTTTGATTCAATATGAATTTGATTAAAAAATTATTTGAATTAAAAGAACTTATTTCAAGAAATATTTGCAATAATTAACAAAACAATTCAAAAAAAGTAATCAAACAATAATTATTGAATTTCAATACATTAATTTTACATAAATTTACAGTTTACAAACATATTCAACTAATTCATCCTCGTATAGAAAGGGGAAAAAACAATAGAAGAAAATGCAAATCTTCTAATCTTTCTAGGCATCAAATTGTACACAGTTTGAAAAATAGTCAGTCATAAATTTAAATTTATATCAAATACACACAAATACAAGTAAAAATTTTTAAGTATTACCTCAAGCAAATTATCAAAAATTTAAGCTCTTTAAAATTACAAAAATAAATAGCATTAATAATAGCATCCCCTAATAAATATACTATTTAACGCAATATATATATATATATATATATATATATATATATATATATATATATATATATATATATATATATGTAATGTTTCACTAGAAACTAGAGACATGCGAAAGTAAGCGTCCATCCAAAAAAATTATAAATTTAAAAACTAGATTTTTAAAAACTAAAACGACTATATCAATTATTACTGTGAACCACTTTTAGACTAACAATAGATAGGACGATAGCAGTGACTCATATAAACAAAACCAAAATGACTTAAAAAAAAAACAGAAAACGAAAAGTACATATGCTTCCTAGAATTTTTCTTGATGACGAAGCAGTCACAACGGAAAGCAATGAGACGAATGAATGATATGAAAAGACCAAAAACAAAACTTCGCATGACGCGAAAGGAGACGTCAAACTTACATAATAGATAAGAAGGGAAACAGAACAGCTCATTCAATTTGGTCACCTCAAACTTCTTTGATCTGTCAAAACACGAGACTTAGCGGAACAAAAGAGAACAACTGTTTAGTTGCAAGATGAAACAGGATAATAATCCAAATGGTAACAAATGGAAGACGACGTTCATTCACGGTTTTCAGGCTAAAATGATCTGGCAACACGATGTGACAAATGATTTATGGTTTCAATAAAAAAAAGTTAAAAATATTTTTTTAGGTATAAACGAAATTCATTCGAATGCCTTTAACTTTTTGTTGTATTATTAGATTTTTTCGCACTGTTTCTGCGGGTTTAAAGGTGGGGGGGGGGGGAATAATTGCTTGGATTTCATAAAATTGAGCAAAAAAATGTGCCGAAAATAAATTTTTTTAAATGGTTGAAATTTGATTATCCACTCAAATTTAATAATTTTCTACATCCATTCACATTTAACTGCTGCGACCAATTTAAATCTGTTAAAAATATTCTGAAAAATCCATCTTTATGATACAGTATTTATCTAAGATAAAATATCTAACCAAAACATTCTGTTTGCAAAGCATTCATACCGAATATTTCGCAAATAATAATAATAATAAATTGTCTAAATTGAAATAAATTTGTGGGTAATGGCGGCGCAAATTATTAATCTTTTACAAACTCCCAAAGAAAGAAATTGCATGGAGTATCAGATTATTCGATTCGATATGGGAATCACATATCAGGTGACTTAAGTAGCCAGCTATGTAAATCAAGTCATTTGGTCTGCTGCGTCCGATCCAATTGCAAGCTTCTAAAACAGCTTTCATCAAATCGTTTCACGAACACACGAGGACCATCTATTTTTCACAACATAAAACTTCTACAGTTTTCCTTTGCATTTTGTATTAATAATCATTTTATGTCGTTTATTTTTGAAAATATAGAATTTTGAAATATGATGAATCTTTTTGTGAATAATCATATATATATCAGTTTTTTTAAACTTACATTTATGTTGTTTTTTTTTTTTAAATTTAGATTCATGATTATTTTAGAATCTGAAATTGCCCTTTTACTTTATACTTCTGAAGCTTTTTTGTATTTTTTGCATCCTCTCCAAAATGAAAACATTTCAATTCCGACTCCCCTCCCCCTACACAACTCTTCAAATTCAGGTTTGGAAGTAGTTGTTTTCGATATATATATATATATATATATATATATATATTTCTAGTTAAAGCTACACTGACCTAAAATTCAAATCAAACTTTATCTTTCCAGTGGGTTGTTCAATGAACGGTGAATTCAACACTAAGAAAAATAAAATCAGGTTTTTTTTTTTTTTTACATTCCGAAACTGTCAAAGCAAGCTGGCTCTGGTTTCTTTACTCTGTTTATGTTTTGTAAATTTACGTCCCACGCTTCTATTTTTCAAGAAAAATGCCTCCACAACCGATAGGAGAAAAGACGTGACTCAAATATATAGAGAAAAATGAATTTTGTTTTTGTACATAAAGAAATTACACAAAAAATGCTTAAATCATAGTTGAGCATGACATCTAAGAGAGTTTTCTCGACCATATGTCTAAGACGACTGAAGAACGGCAAAATCCCCAACACGTTTCGTTACATCTGTTTGCACGAAATTTAACTTATATGTATTTTTTCATGGATACGCGCGTTGGTAAATTATACATTTCTTATATTTACAAAACTTTGAACCATCACGTTTCTATTCAGTTTTACGATAGAATTGGTCGTTTATTGAAGTTTGAATTGTGTGCTACATTCTCTTTCTAAATCATAAATTTTCAGAACACAATATTCGAAAGTAAAAATGATATACAAGATACCAGAAACGATGCCATTTGTATTTGATTCCTCTATTACACCACCTTAATGTTCGCTTTTGAAAACTTCTTCAAAAAAAAAAAACTTTAAGAAGAAAAAAAAGCAAATGTGTTCACAAAAAATCACGAAATGAATCGTAGAGTACTTTTGCAATTGTTGGTACAATAAGTTTTTACGATTAAAAAAAATTATGGGAAATAACAGTAGAAGTACACATATTTGAGTTTACCAAAATATTTTATCATTGCTTTTGGTTCAACTCTAAAAATAAGTTTTATATAAAATATGAATATCATGAATAATGAATTTTAAAAAAAGGTAGATTTTTTTCCCCCTCGAAAAGTTGTTGAATCTTTTTATATGTAATATTCGAATATTTCTATAAAAGTAAAAATCGAGTTTCTATTTTGTCTAATCCGGATTACACACAGCGTTGAAAGAAAACCGCAAAATATTACATAAGGGCAAATATTAATCCTATATGATTCGCTACGGTCGTCGCATTTAGGCTACAATTTTAAATAAAGAATAAAATTACTACGTGACAAACGGAAAAAGGTCGAAAACATTTCGAAAACGCAAGTTAATATCCCATTATATATATAAAATAACAATCATTAAAGTGATAAAAATAAAACTTCTATATAGCTTCCTCATATATCTATATCAGCTTCAATAACAAAATCAATATCTATATCAGCTGCCGTAACTCCTTTTTCGACCAGCATGAAAAGAGAAATAAACAAACAACGTTTTCTGCTGCTTGTCGAAGAAACAGGCTTCTATCGTTTAAGGTAAAATCTGTCACCTAAATGAAAAATTGTTTTAAAAAATTATAGTAGTCTTACGCATATTTCAAGCCCAAAGGCAACGTTTTCGTGGTTTGAAAACTCCTGCGATTGTTCGCTAAGCGGTAACCGCGAACATTCATTCAATATTTTTCGGTACAGTCACGGTTACGGAAGAGTAGAAGAGACGTCTTTTTGAAAGGATACAGTCACGGTCCTTTAATAATTTGAAAATGGTTTAATGATCGGATCTGATAAAATTGGAAGATGACCATGTCTTGAATGAATGAAATAATACAGGAAATTAGATAACGTGAAAGGAGTGTAAATTTCGAAAATTTTATGGAAGATCCTTTTTTTTGACACTAACTGAAATATCTGTGAACTATTTAAGCTTCGTATTTAAATATAAAATTAATTGGGATAACAAATATAGTACAAACAGCATATATTAGTTTTACAATAGCAAAACAATAAACAATTTGTATTAAAAAAATTAACGATATATTTTTAAAAAAAAAAAAATTACAGCAATAACATACCAATCCAAAATGGAAAAATTCAAAAAACAATTTTAAATCGAAGTATGCGTAAGAATTATGTTGAAAAATGGACTAGAGTCTCATCATGTTGTGAGTACTAAGTATGGATTTTTAACCGTTTATGCAACGAATGACAACATAAAAATAATTTAGAAAATTCCCAATACGTCAGAATTATAAATGGAAACACACGAATATACCACAGTTTCGTAAATTAAAATAGTAATATTTCGACAATTTTTATGAATAATTTGAAGGAAAAAAAAGATGCGATGGATAAAATAAAAATGAATGAACTATCTCTTCAACTTAATTTTTTTTTCAGTCACAGAATTTAAAAAGTTTGTAATGTAATTTTTATATTTTTGACAACTTATAACAAATAGATATAAGAAATATTATATATGCACATTCAATTTTACAATTTTGCCCTTTTCTTTAAAAAAAAAAAATGTTTGAGACATTCGCTGGATTACCGGAAAATCACTAATAAAAACGCACTTAAACAGCAAAAGTTATGTATTATTGTATGGAAATTGAAACAGTACACGTTATAAAGTATCAAACACACGAAATAACTAAAACTGCAAAAAAATGTACTGCTTTGTATTGAAAGTCTACGTAATTCCAATGAAGTATAAGGCAAACAATAATGTCTGTGCCTGTATAAAAACGCTGGAATACTGGCAGGGCCGAAAAGGTAAAACACAGAAATATAAAGTGAGAGTACTGTATATAATAAAAAGTTAAATTATCAATATATACTTAATCGGAAAGGAAAACAAACTATTAGGAAAATATTATTCCGTAAAATTAACAGAACTACAATGCAATTAGTATTATTGGAGTAAAATCAAATTTTAAAAAATGATAATAGATAAATCATTATAGTAAACAAAAGAAAATATATTGAAAAACACTTTAATTTTTTAAAAAAAAAAAAAAAAACTATTAAAATGTATATGAGAATAAAACTACAATGATGAATACAAAGCTATATTAAAAACAAATGAAAATCATATAGTAAACACGAAAGAAAAACTGAAATAATGTAATTAAAATGCTGTCAGGCTATGAACTGTAAGGTGAGTTACATATGTGAGTGTACGATCTTTCGAATTGTAAGACACACTGTTTTACAAAGAAAAATGGACGACATAAAATCAGAACGCGTCTTATGGTCCGAAAAAATAAAAATTAAAATGCGAATAAATAGAAATCATTCTTTCAAAATAAAATAAAATAAAAACTTGTTTTAGCATTTCTAAAGGCAATAATAAATATTATTCTTTGAAGAATTTTATTGAATTTTATCTTCTTAGCCCTGTTCCCCTTCCCCTTTACAGATGAAATAGTAAATTTACGAGATTTAATAAATTCTAAAAATGGTCCCATAATTTTGGAGCGCGTCAAATGGTCCGAAAAATATTTTTTGCCCGCGCTGTACTAATCTTATATTTAAAAAGTAATAAAAAGAAAGCAGTAAATTCGAAAAGGCAGAACCTCATGTATTTCCTCCATTTACAGCAGTTTAACGCATAAAAAATACTCCCCTTCATAAATATGAAAAATATGATAATCACGACTAGGGATCTTCCGACAAATATAAAAGAAAAAGTAATTCAGAAACATCCAAAAAATGCGGAAGAACAAATATATATATATATATATATATATATATATATATATATATATATATATATATATATATATATATATATATATTGAAGGCAGGAAACATATGTAATCCATCACGACATAATGCTATCACATATACAAGAACAGCCAAACACCACTCGATGAGCATTTATAATCCGTCCACACAGTTCTGGCAAATGCATCTGTCACATGTTACGTGGGAAACCCGTAGAAGTGGGTGATACAAGTTTACACCGGTACTAGGTCGCTGCGATACAATGATTCTCAAGGTTGACAAAAAAGATGTGGAGCAGGTGGTCGAATGGAAATGTAAGGGTTACGCAGCTTGCGACACATCAGATGACAGTTGGAAGTAATTTGAGATAAATGCTGCAGTTTTAATCCTTTCTAGTCTCGAACGTCATTATTAAATATTTCTCAAATATTCAGTTTTCTTATATCTCCCCTTGGTTTGAATGACATCGGAAAAACATCCTTTATTGAAAAACTATTCAAATTTAAAATTGTCTTTTTGGAATCTATAAAATAAATTATATTAATAACAAAAATTCGAAAGTAATGACCTTATCTGAAACAAAGAGTCAATTATTAGCATTTAGTTTCATTTTAAAGATAAAAATATTTGTACGATTTTCCAATTCTCTAGATATAAATGTTAAAAAGAAATTTCCATTTTGTAAATTTAATCATCATCTTTTTCTGTATACATTTTTTTTTTCTTTCACAAAAATAATTCAATAGCAGACGATTGTCGTTTCCTTTTGACAAAATTTCTGTTTTTAAGTCACGTGACAAATTAACTTTTGTTCAATATATATATATATCGCCTTTTACATTGAAATTAAGGAAACTGAAATGCTAAAAGGCTTTAAAATGTGCATTTCCTTGTTTTGCAGCTACAAAATAGAAATAGAATTTCCTTCAAAAATAAGCTTTTACATCTAAAGGACAAGCAAAGCACTTAAAACTGCATAAATTTTTTTTCGATGAAATTTTATAAAACATTTATCATTACAATTAAATAGATATAGAAATTATCACAAAAAGTTACTTGATTTCACATAATGTGTGAATTCAGGCTTTAGTTTTAGTGATTTATCGCGTTTTCCCCTTCAACTAGCTCTCTCTTAAGGTTTCTGTCTGATTGCGTTTGAATACAAAATTCCTCCCATTAAAATGAAACGTGACTTATGTAGATTAGATTGAAAATATGTATTGAAATGATGTGAATAAATTGGTTAATTTGCATTTGTAATCAGGGAAGAATGGAATAAGGGAGTTGGAAGTTAGAGTAAAGACAATAAGCTGAAGTTATCAAGGAAGACGTCTACACCAGCCATACGAAGCTTAAAGAGTATCAGCTTCATGGCTAAAATAGTTCGACCTTGGGTTAAGGACTCTACTCACTCTAACCCGATAAGTTAATAAGAGATACATTAAATTAGTATTCTAAACATTAGTTCAAATGCATTTAGGCAGATTAATCACAGAGGAAGTAAAACAGGTGATAGATATTAGATAATCATAAGTTTGAAGATAAAAAAAATTAGTTAATAACACGACTGAGCTCTAGATTTCTTCGGACTATTTTTCGTGATTCGTTTAATTAAATTTAGTAATGGATCTAAAAGGAATTATTTAATAGGAGTTAAATAAGTTCAATTTATTTAAATACATTCCTAAAGCTCGTTAAGCATACAATCAAAATTCGCTTAAAATAAACTTCTTAAAGTTTTTTTCTACAGATGGTTGAGCGTTTTGATCATTTTCTTCGCACTTAATTTTTTGAAAAAACTAATTCAATTCGAACATGGAGGAAATTTCATTTTTTAAATATGGAAATCGAAAATTCATTCTTACTTCTAAAATGATAGTAGCACTTAAATTACAAGAAAGTTTTCTCATGATCACTATCTACGGTCTAACCATATAATACAATCAAATTTAATTTTTATTTCTTATTAAATAAATACATATGACATTAAGAAATGTGATTCAATAATGAAGGCAAGAATCACATGAATAACTAAATCAGAACATTTAAAAAATATTTGAAAATTAGAAATTATTAAGAAAAAGGAACTAACAAAGGATATACAGTAATTTAAGCAACTATTTCATACTGTGGACTGAAATGTGTGATTAAAATATGTTTTAGAGATCCAATACATCCCACCCACCATTACTTTATAATGATATATGATAAAAACCATTACTGGAAAAATGACAAAAAATGCATCATTTTTTTGGATTCAAGAATACAGAAAATAATACAAAATGAAGATGTCCAAAAGAAAATAATTCTTTAAAAAAAAAAAAGAAGAAAAAATTGAAATTGACTTTGCTCATTTCTTTTTAACGTGAGTTAACGGGTTTTTTTTTTTTTTTTTTTTTTTTTCTTCCTGTTAAGTACTTGAATAAGTAAAAATATTCCAAATGAATATTTATTAGTGTCAAGAAAGAGTTATTCCAAGCCCTAGACTTTCCAAACGCAATTACTACCAAGAAAAGAAAATATCTTCTTCCAATACCTAATGCGTTTTTATTTTCACAAGCAAAACATTCTGAAATACAAAAACGTTTGCCAATGTTAACAACAAAAAGAATAACAACAGACGATGCTGCCATAAAAGTAAGTTATTAAAGTAGACAACAATATTCTGTTCAGATATTAAAATAAAAACAGACGATAAAATATTAAATTAAATATATCTTAGCAATGTTAACAAACTATATGTAATTATTATTATCATAACGTATTATAATGTCAATCTTTTGAACCTAACACCATGTACCCTTTATTTATTCAAATTTTACAATTTATTTTTCAAAACAATAACATATTAGCACAAGTGAAAAAATATAATTAAAAAATTACAAAACAGACATAAAAGTCTCTTTAGAATAAAAAAAATTACTTTAAATTCTTCCCAGAGACATTCCAAACGTTATATATTTATGTCTACATTTCTAATAGTTTTAAAATGTCGGAAAAGAAATTTTCTCGCAAGATTATTCTTTGCCATCCAATTTGAAACACATCGGTTTGACGTTTATTTTAACGCCGTTAGAATAAAAGTTTCTCCTCTCTGCTCCCCCTCCTTTATCTTTTATTTACCCTCACACATTCAATAAAGTTTTCACAATAACCCAACTTGGTACAAGACTTAAAACATTAAACTACACATTTCCAAGCAGCCGTTCTCGAAGTCTTATCAAGAAAAATGCTATGCACGGGGATATATCTTCGAGTAATAATCATACTACGAAACACATACGTTCCTAGAAACTCCGGATTCGTTTTAGTAACTACCCCGTTATGCAAACAGAAACAAACACAATAAAAACATGTCTTCTCGAAAACCATTCTTCAGTTTTAGAAAGCAGCGCATGTCAAAATAACGGTGACTCTTTCTAGGAAGGAAGTGAGGAAGAGGCATTTCAATGTTTAGCAACAAACAGGGGAGAAAGGCAAACGCAATAAGCGGAAACTACATCAACATGTGACATTTATGATAAGGAAAGATCGCAAAAATATCGATTTGCACGGGACATTCAGCAGGTCGATGGTTTATGCGACGAGTCGTAAATACTTCACAGATTTTTTATGATGTTGCAATAAAAGAATTATCCTGCTCATTTTCTAATAAGAAATCATAAATTAGGAAGAAGTTCATTGAGTTCTTAATTGAGTTGAAGCGAGTAGTAATCCTTCCGAACAAAAACTAGGTGAGCAACTGAAATTAAGCGCTAAATTCCATTCTCAATAAATTTTCAAGCAGTAAATATTTTTTCGGTTTCGCTCAATACGGCAAAAGTTTGTAGTGCGGAACATTTAAGGGAGAGGAAAGTTTTATATTACTCTTATCCAATGAATGTACTGTTTCAATGATTACCAACCTTTATGTTTATGCATAAATCATTCATTAATGAACAGTTGTAATAATTTTTCAAATTGCGTAAATCAATGCGAAACTCAAGCTCTTCTCAATTTCATGCTTTCTTTAACAAAATCGGGCCTCTCATAAGGTAATACGCCTTTAAACAATTTGACACGAGGAAGTAAATACGAGGAAGTCGCGTCCATATTTACTAAACCACGGCTTAAATCAACCGCGAGTTATAATATTAGTAGTAACTGAGCTATATCATAAGTTCCAACGGTACCAAATTTTCTGTGTAACAAACATTTTCGTTAAATCACAGAGTAACTGATGGATTTGAGAAAATAAATTAACGGTCATGTATGCTATTTTTACAAAATGTAAGTAAATTGCCTATTACAAAAAAATATTTAAAAACAGAACACTTAAAATATTTAAAGAAAATTGAGTTCTTTGTTTTATCAAGCAATCCTTGAAGGACGATTCTTTTTTACTGGCAAGTTGTTTCTTCTTAATCTCTTGTATAGTAGATTGTATTCGCTGTGCCCCAATCCGAGATTCCACCAGCGAAAAAAACTTTCATGAAAGAAAAAAAAAATCTTTATAATTCTTAAAACTGGACCAATTCTAAATGGTTGAACGTACAGCTAATCTCATTGACCGCGATTAGTTATAACTTCCTTAAAAATGATTTTCATTTTAATTTATAAGCTACAATTTTTTGAAACACTTAATTTTTTTTTAATTTTCAACGCTTTAAAAATTCCATTGGTTTTAAATTTATTAATGAACCGCATGTTTTACTTCCATTGGTTTTTTTTAAATTTACATCTTTTCCTTCCTATATTTATTAAATCCTTCATTCCATGAAGACTAATCTGCAATTCACTAGATATGCTCAAAATATTATTTAAAAATTGGTCCTCGTTAAAAAAAATATCCATCAATCAGAATAGTTATATTTTTCAATTCATCCATCAAATAACAGATAATATACCAGGGGGTATATATTAAATAATACATCTCTCTCTCTCTTACTTTGTTACATATAAAGCCATCTATTCGAAGAGAGACGAAACTAAGACATTTGAAATTAAATTTTTATTCTTGTAGATCTCGCTGGTACCAACAGTACAGCAGTTTTCTTTATATCTGTTTCACAGCGTCAAATTTGATGGTTATATTTTTACGCGATGTTAGAAATGATGACAGTTGTGTTCAAAAGTTTTTTTTTATTTTATTTTATTTATTTATTTATTATTTTTATTCACTTATTTATTTGTTTTTGTAAAAGGTGCAAAGAGAAATTGCGTCTGTTTGCGAATATTTATGTAAAGAATTATATTATGTAAAAAAGTGTGTACATAATGTAGAAAATACTTATCCGAAGATTTATAAAAGTAAACAATTTGTGGCATGCAAGTTGTGTGATATATCATTCACTTCAAAAATCTCCTGTAGTATCAAAATATTGTTGTTGTTTTTCAAAAAAATATTACAGTTTTAACTGAATATACTTAAACCTTGTATTCTTATTTTTATCATTTGTGAAGTAAATTTAATTTTGGGCACTAAAGGGTTAAGGCTCCTGTCTATGGACCATTCTGATTGCGTGAATGCAATGTTAATCTATAGAAATGCTACTACCTTCCTCAAATATTTACTATTGCATCTATAAGAATGCAAAAAGTGCATCCCACGGAGCAAAAAAATAATGAAGGTTTCTGCGAAATTACACTGTTGTTCGGGTTTTTGAAAACATTTTAGAGTATTTTTTAAAGACCGGAAAACTCACAAAGGTAACACATGGATCAATAAGTTCCGAGATTAACCCAGAGATGGCGCTCGTAGTAAACCAGTAACCAGGTCTTTCTAGAGTACTAACCTTTGCTTGAAACGTGTCAAAATTTTAAGTCGATCGGACCAGAAACAGCTGAGTTATCGAGGTTGGAGTAAAGTCGTTTTGTAGTTTGTTTAAAAAATGGAAAACACCGAGTTTCGTGTTCTGATAAAACATTGTTTTTTAATGGGTAAAAACACCGTGCAAGCGAAACAATGGATTGAAAAATGTTACCCGGACTCTTGTCCATCAAAAGCAACGATTTGTCGGTGGTTTGCCGAGTTTAAACGTGGTCGTACCGACACAAATGACGCGGAACGCTCGGGTAGACCTGTGGAAGCCGTTACACCGGAAAATGTGAGTGAAGTGACAAAAATTATAATGAAAGATCGTAAAGTGAAGCTCCGTGAGATTGCTGAGATGACACAGATATCATATGGAAGTGTATTTACTATCCTTCATGAAAAATTGAGCATGAAAAAGGTTTTTTCCAAGTGGGTGCCGCGATTGCTTTCGATGGAACAAAAACAGCAACGAGTCGATGATTCAGAAAGCTGTTTATCGCTATTTACTCGCAACAAAAAAGATTTCTTGCGTCGTTACGTGACCATGGACGAAACATGGATACATCACTACACTCCAGAGTCGAAGCGGCAGTCATCTGAGTGGCGCACAGCTGGTGAAAGCCGTCCGAAGCGTCCGAAAACGCAGCAGTCAGCTGGCAAAGTCATGGCGTCAGTTTTTTGGGATACGCATGGCGTGATTTTCATTGACTACCTCGAAAAAGGTAAATCGATCAACAGTGATTATTATATTGACTTGCTGGTGCGTTTGAAGGAGGAAATCGCAAAAAAAAAACGACCGCACAGTCTCGGGACTTATTGATCCATGTGTTATCATTAAAATAGGGGTTAAAATATTTCAAAAATAAGAGGGAAAAAGTTATTCCGCAAAAAACCTTCTTTTTTTTACTCCCACTTTCGGCTACACTTTTTTGTATTCAAATAGATAAAATAGTAAAGATATTTAAGGACGATAGTAGAAATTCCATAAGATTAGCATTACGTTCTCAAAATCCAAATGGAAGGTAGATGGGAACTTTAAGATCGCAAAAAGGCCACAGTTGGAATAATTTTAAGTTATAATATTCACATGACAAAAAAAAAAAAATGCTTAGCGTGTCGATTCGTACGCCACGTGAGTTTAAAAAAAAATGAGAATATTAATCTAGTGATGAAGCATTGGCATATAAAAGTGGGAATAAAGAGATTATACAAAAAAAGCACGATTTTAAAAGCTCTAGAAAAACGAGTTTCCTTTGTTTCTACACACGAGTAAAATGTTTAACTTGAAAAAAAAAATTCAATAACTAATAAGGCACTTCAATATAAAAAAATTCCATCCAATGATCGTTATGAATTGAAATACAATTTATTCTTATCATCATCAGTTCCTCGCATTGAGACCATGACAAATTTCAGTAAGAAATTATATTTCGTAGGAATCGCTCGATACTTGACGAACAACTAAGTTACACTCGGAAGTGAAAAGTCAGATAGCGATAAAGAATTTGCAAATCGGATGAGAAATGTTGGACCAGGAAAAGCTTAAAGGGCACTACTAGAATGTGAAAGCCCTTCGCAAAATCCAACAACTTCTATTGACATCTATCTTCTATTATTCTTATTCAAAAGTCACTAATAAATTAGAACCAGGCAATCATTCAACTTTTATGAATTTATTAGGATATCAAAGTAATCAAAACATAAGATAGACATAATAAAACCTATGGAATAACCTCTACACAAGTCTGAATCTAAAGATTATTAATTGGAACGGTTCAATCTGGTCCCAGTCCGCAGTAGAACTAGGAAAGACTACACGACTCTCTCTTTTTGTAGATCCCCACTACCTTTGATCCTTGTCACTTAACTCAGCGTACGCACTATTCTGATGTCTTCGAGGATCACTTCCACTCACTCTTTACTATGAATCAAAGTATTAAACTTTTCGCAGCTTAGAAATGAATCTCCCCAACCCACTTCACTATTCTCCAATAATTATATTCTAATTCGCATAAGTCACAATTCACTCATTGGGAGAGATTCGCTATTCAAACTAAATCACTTAAAAGTACCAAAGGATTAATAAAAGGAGAAAGCGCGATAGAATCACGCTGTAGGGTTATTCCCATTCAAGAATCACTGTTTAGTAAGTAAAACGTACACGGGCCTCTCTTCAAGTAATTATTCATCCTGATAGCTTTACGAACACATTTATTTATATTAAATTTTAAAAATTTAAAAGCAGAATGAAAATTTGTTTGCCGCCTGGAAATTGTATTCAAATCATATATCACTTAGAACACTGGTTCTCAACCGTTGGTGCATGTCCCTAAAGGAATACGTGAGAGCCCACAAGGAGGAGCACAAAAAGAAAATGATTACGGTAGCCACGCATTTTCCTCCGATATTATCCTAATATGATTCCTCTTATATTATCCTTGAGTATTATCCTCTTTATCTTCCATTTTCAAAATTTGGTGATTCAATACTGTCCTAACTATCTCATCAATTTTTGTTTTAACCAATCTTTCTGTTTGTTTACAACTTCGTAAAAAAGCTACAAAATGAAAAAATAGATCATTTCATTTAGAATCTGTAATAGGTAAAACAGATTGTGTATGGAGGGCTGCCTGGAGGTCTTTTAGTTGGGGTATGCGGAAAAAAACTGAGTCAACTAGGTGGAGAAGGATGCAGTTTGAAAGAGGTTAGGAATCACTGACTTGCACAGTAATTAAAAATATTTGAGTCTGATGTCTTTTTGAATTTTTAAAAGTACGAATTGATTAAAAAACATTTCGGATTGAATGATTGTTTAAAAAAAAAAAAAAAAAAAACTTAAAAGAATAATTGATTTTAAACTGAAAAGCTAATTTTCAATTGCTACATATGGGAACGAAGCTCACTTTAATTCATCGCAGGCTGCACGATAGAATATGTAGGGTGAACTAATTCAACAAAGAGTTTAAAACTGACTTCGTCTAATGTAAAAAAAAATAGGACCTGATTTCGATTCCAAAATTAATTATACTATTTTGACTTCATTAACTTTAGTTTTTATTAACGTCACGCTAGAAGTAACACGAGGGATATTGGCGATGGACCTCGTAATTTTGAACCTCGGTCAAGTGACGAGGACGACACCTGAGCTAGCACCTTCCTCTCCTAACATCTACACCACACCAACGGGAGGACTTTGGGACCCGACAGATTTAACATGCATCCGCCCCGGTTACACGACGGGTCTTCAGCGGCCAAGGATCGAACCCGCGACAGAACGAAAATCGCCGGTCACGAATCTGAAACCACGATCACTAGTCTACCGCGGTCACTTGACTTCACTGACATTGAGAGAAGCACGTTATGATACACTACTCATTTATGTTTCTATTTTAATTAATTTCTTCCCGGTTTAAAATATATTTCATCTCCTAATGCTTCTCATTAGATTTTCAACTCCTCATAGTAAAGTGCGCATGTTGTGCATACGCATAAACTCATGTTGTACTACGCATTTATCAAATGTTTTTAATGACAAAATACGATAAAAGGTTTATTTTGATGGTTTTATTGATGCAAAGATTACATATTTTGCCAATTAAACGCCAAACAATCGTTAGTTTACGAAACAATGCATACCTGTAAGTGGATAGGTATACAGAGAAAGGAAGCACGGGGTAGGGGATGGAATGACATGAAGATAGATCTAAAATAGGAAAGAAACACGGGGGTCGTAGAGGGTTTCACCCGAGTTCACCAAAGGCAACAACAAACCCAATGGGAGAAAGAAATGTGACTTGAAACATTCACATTCCTAAGTCTCAAAATTACATAAAAAGATAATTATTAAATAAACAGATGAATATATTAAGCCCTCGTGTACTTTTACTACCATTGGGGCATTTATCTATCTGTGCTGGGTTTTTTTTTTTTTTTTTTTTGGCGGCATCAGACAAAAATAGCAGTAAATAAAACTTGCCATAAGCCTCATTTGATTTTACTTTTATGTTAACCAGTGTCGCAATGGAGTTACTCAACAAACTACTGGCAGCACTTTTAACCACGATCGAAAGTCCAGAATAATAACTTAGCATGCGCTGCATTTCCAAATTAGATTACGTGTAGCTAAGGTCTCGGTCATTCAACATAGTGATCTTCGGTGGAATCGATGTTCAAGCAACTGACCCAATGGACAATCCAGGCTTTGTTTTGCCTAGTGGATTCACAAATCTGAAGACTTAACATAAGAAATTCCTATAATACCAGAACAAACCTATAAACATTTTCAACGGATTCATGTCTAGAAATCAAAAAGCAAGCTGAATAAGATCAAATAAAAAAAAACAAATTCGAAACTTATACATAATAAATTTATCACTCCTTTAAAGAAAGAAAAAAAGAGCCATTTTAAAAAACAAGAAAATAACTTATTTCTCTCCTCTTTTAGTCGCCATGTTGTGACGTTCACAAGTGAGAGACGTGATTCCAACCCGAAAAACCAAATCACCCAGAATCGACGTTAATTGTTTCGTTTCCTTGAGAACTCCCGAAATGGAAACGATTCTCTTCGTCACATGTTTTGGTCTACATCCCCTGAACCGAAACGCACACAAAACGACGACGTTTAAGACCACCTCCGAGACGCGCTGAGTCGAGAAAAACTCCAGGAACTGGGCCGGAACGCTTCTAACAACAAAATAGAGTGATTTCGAACGAAATGTAATTTTCTAGGAACTCAAAAAATAAAAAGAAATGTTTCTCTCTACCGAAATGAATAGTTTAATATTTCTTTTATTTTCAGGGAGGGAGGTCAGCAGTTTAGTAACACTTTTGAAACAGTGATTCCATTTGGTAAAGGTCACTTGGGTTGTTACTTACCGTGTTATCGTATTCAACTTAAAGAGAGCACATATCTATTTTTAAAAGTATTCCTTTTGTTTCCTTTAATAATTTATGGTAGTATTGTCTGTTTAGCATGTAACGTATTTGCAGATTTATACGTTCAACTTATGCAACTCAAAGTCTGGTTATTGGGTAGGACAATGATGCCAAATGTGCTAGGCCTCTCTGTTAGGTAACATTCCCTTACATTTAAGCAGAAGAATCATTATTTCTCTTTAAACTGACGCTTAAATGTAACATACAACTGAATTTCTTTTTCAAAAACCTTTTGGAAGACAAATAAGAATTTTGAGAAAAAGACTTTCCAGGGAACACACGCGTGACTCTTCCAAAAATTTAAAATGGTTAATTAAGATCCTTAAAATATTTTACAAGCATCAGTTTTTAAAAGAAACCGTTAATCCCCCCCCCACACACACATTTGTCATGAAGTAAGCAGTGGATATACTTCAACCAGTTTGAGGATCATCATTAAAAAATGTCAAAATGAAAAGCAAAAATTGCATAATTTGATTGTGTATTTTCGGTCAATTTACAAGTTCCAAATAAGCATAAAAGATCTAAAATGACAAGCAAGGAAGTTACACAATGTTGGACGCACGAAGAAATACAGTATGTGAACTAATTGTTTCAATGAGTGCAAGACAAAATTACAAAGGGCCTTTCCCCATTTAGAGAAATTAAGATGTCATAGAGATGAAAAGACTCGATCTAAACTAAAGGAGAAATGTCTTTTATTCTAATAAATTTGAGTTGGGGGAATGTCAAACCACTTTTGAGTAGAAAAGGCTTAATCCAGTTCGAATAAGCAACACAAGGATCACTGTAAAGGAAATAATAAATCAAATTTGATATGTTGAAATAACGTTACACAAAAACTGCATGAAAGCAGCCTTGGCTACTTCGAAACACATGATCAAGAGACGGAGATCATAGGTAAGAAAAAAACCCGTAAATTTCCAACTAATGTCACTCTAGAAACACACAGGGGCTTCTAATTATTTTAAAAAACGGTCTGACGAAGTGGGCGATACGAAAGCCAGTACCTCCCTCGCCGAACCTCTACTAAACGTGAGGACTTGGAGGCTGAGTTACATTCAGAGTGCAGTAGTTTCCGATATTCTTTAGGACGGGGCTTTCGGGAAAACGTCACGATAAAGATTTCTATTCGCACATCACCGGTCACGATGCTCACGAGTTATTTAAAGAATAAGTGTTTATTTATGTCGCATTAAAAACCAACATTAGGGCTATTGGTGTCAGATCTCGTAATTTTATATCACGATCAAGTGACTAGGACGACACCGGATGACTGGTACCTCATTCTCCGAACTTCCACAACACACCAACGGAAGCATTTGAGACCTCGGCAGATTTTACTTGCCTCAAACCCGCTACATTACGGGTCTTTAAAGGCATCAGGACTCGAACCTTCGACTCCAAACGCGAGTCCGCGACCATGACCGCTCGGCCACCGCCTCCGCATTACAAAGCAGCAGATTCTCATTTGGCCAAGACAGGAATCATTAATGTTTAGGAGGATCCAACATGATTCTATACTTATTATTCAACATGATGGTACGTGTGTGTACATATATACGTGAGGGTGTATAAGTGTACCAAAGTACGTAAAAAAAAAAAAAAGCACGGAGATAAAAAAAAAAAAAAAAAAAATTACCAGCGAAGTTATACAGACGTATTTGAATCTACCAGACATTTTATTTTGAATGAGAGAACCTTTTAATTAATAAATGAGCGTATAACTTTTATCATGATTTCGCTTCATTTACTATTTTTTTTACCTTCATTCCACTTACACATTGTTCTCACGTTTGAAGTAGCGGATTCAAGATATACGAACTAAATTATAATGAGACAAAACAGCCATATTTTCTTTGCATTTATCATTTTAAGTATAACAGAGAATTTATATAATCAGTTTTAGTTGCTTCAGCCAATCAGAAAAAATGAAGCATTCATAAAACAAAACAACATAATTTAAAAAAAACTACATCAAGTGAATATTTAAAGACAAATATGTAAAATTGGTAGAATATATATATATATATATATATATATATATATATATATATGAAATAAAATATACCAAAAAATGTAAGATAAATATACAGAAAAGCCTGACTTAGCTGTTCCCTCACATAAGTTTACTTCCAGTTTTAGTATTCATAAAAAACTACTTTCGGAGCGATCTTATAAAATAGCATCGACTTCAAGAAAACACTTCATACGTACCAATTCTCAGAAAATACTTTTTTTTACCCTTAGAAATAGAGAAAATCAGATTGACGGCGTTATTTTTCAAAGCACTTACCAAAGCGTTTTTTTCGTATTTATTAAAAATAGTATTAATAGAGACTTTTTTTTTTTTTTTTTTTATCTCTAGGACAAAATAGCATACGAAGAGACAAAATATAACAACGAAAATAGTATTTCCTTGTCTCAATAGTTTACGAATTTTTCATTAATCTTAAAAACATTTATATTAAAAACTTTAAACATTTATATAAAAACATTTAAAAAAAAAACCATGCAGGACATTTTATGGTGAAATATGGTAGTAGTATTAATTGGGGAGGGGGTGAGGCTCTAAAAGATAAAGGTCTGTGGAAGAAACTGCTCACATACGCTTAGAATATTTACTACATTGAGAAAATAGAGAACTCAAAGATTTAATTTTTAGAGCCATATTACAATCAATATAGAATAAAAATGTTTTATATACTTTGAGACATTTTTAGTGTTTTCGCAACAACGTTTTGTAGGAAGAGGTAGCCTAGTGGCCACGGTCGCGGACTTGCAACCGACATTTCGTCGAGTCGTGTGGGTTCGAGCTCTGATATCACTAAGAACCCACCGTATAGCGGGGCTGATACACATTTAATCTGTCGAGGCCCCAAGTCTTCCCATTGGAATGGTGTGGAAGTTTGGAGAGGGAGGTGCCAGCTCAGGTGTCGTCCTCGACGCTTGACCGAGATTCAAAACGTAAAAATCCGTTCCAATAGCCCTCGCGTTGTTTCTCAGTGCAACGTTAATAAACAATCACAACAACGTCTTAACACGTATTTTAAAGAAAACCAAGTAAATATTTTACAAAAACAAAACGAGATATCTAATTATATTGAGAATACTTGTAGGGCACCCAAAGAGCTATGTTTTAGTTGGATCCCTTTTCGATTTTTTTTATATTATGCTTCAATTTACATTTAGCTTACATATATTCAATTTAATAATTTATCTTTCGCTTTATTTTTAATTACATGTAACTGACATAATATTAAATTTAATAATTTATCGTTTGCTTTAGTTTTAATTACATATAGCTAAAATATATTCAATTTAATAATTTATTGTTTCCTTTAATTTCAATATCGGAAAAGTTTACTATTGTCCATTTCTCGATATTTCATCGTTTGATTTAATTCTTATAACTAATTGAGTAATTTAACAATAATTATTTTTAAAAAAAAGCATCCCTTGCATAGAACTTGTTTAGAATTATTTTTCTTTTAGTGGTTGGGATTTTCGAAATAGTATGTAGATAATTAACTCACGTTAATGTGCGTTATGATCGACGATAATCAAGGTAGGTCGCGGGTTGAAGTTCTCCTTCCACTCGAGATCTGTCGTGCAGAATAATGGAGGTTGTTGTGTGTTTATTCCAACTGCGCGTCACGGTCGTCTCTTGACCGTGTTCAGAATTACAAGGTTTGTCGTCAAGTTCCCTCGTGTAACTTTGTAGTCCATCATTTATTCCAAACAAATCAACTTTTTAAAGTTACATAAAAAAAATTCATTTGCATTTCTATTTTAGTTTTTGTATAATGAATTTGGATCAAAATGTTCTATTCAGAATTTCAATTTTTACTTGTTACCTTTTTTTCCCGTGCCTAGGAATTGGGAATTAATAAATACTAAATTCAAAAGGTTATTCCTTAATTTCCTTAAAAGCATCTCTCTCCCTCCAGCACAGTTTGTGAAATACATATCTTAAAAAGATCCTTTTCCTTTGTGAGAGGGCTCATTCTTAATATAATAAACGCCAACATTAATAGTGGTCGTAGTATACTGTTTGTACAATGAAAATAATAAATGAGCTTAGCTGAAAGGCAAAACTTTAGATTTGACAAAAAAAAAAAAAAAACTCGAATTTTATGAGATGCGTGTTTCTAATTTTGCTAATTTATACAGTAATTTCATTATAATTATTTGCAATTTTAATACATCGTTTTTTAGTACCTAATACTTTCAGGCATCTTAGCTCACATATTACGTAAAATTTGAATAATTATTCATTATATCAAACATTTATTTAATAAAAAAAAATTGATCAACGTTTCACAAATTAAAAAAAATTTCAAGTCTCATAAATTAATTTTTTTTACAAAAATAAGGGCATCCTCGATGAAAAATTATTATTTTTGTCATTTTTATGTGTTATCAAGAAAGAAAGATAAAAAAATTCTAACAAATAATTATAATCCATTCTGTCATTGCAAAAATTTACTATTAATAAACAAGCGAATTGTGCGTGTGTAGATAATAAAAAAGGAGGGGGCGGGGCGAATTAAAAGAGTAAAAGGGGTTCATATAAATTGGAATAAATATATTATTTTGAGATTGTATATTTAATTCAACGCATATAAAAAAAATTCTACATCAATAAAATTCATACAAAATTTGATTTCCCTTTTTCAAAAGTCAGCTTGAAGTTGTTCAAACATTTTTACTCTGCGTAGCACTAAGAATTGTTGTACGAAGATGTGCGATGTCATTAAACTCAAACTCAAAGTTTGTTGACCCTTATAGTCTGTCAGCTTATCTAAACATTTCAAACGTCTCACCCCTTCGTGGCTCTCTTACTGTTATTTTCACACAGTTATTTTCGCTTAGTTTTTATTCTCCTTCAGTAGCTACCCTAACAGTCGATGCATTCTGAAATGTCTATATGCGAATTAAACCTTTTAAACTCAATATGCGATTAATCGATATATATTGAACCGTATATCAATTGACGAGGATGACGCTTGAGATGGTGCCTCACCGTCGTGTCATCCGCGCCATATCAAGAGAGGAGACCCAGTTGGAATCAACGTGCAATAGTAAACATTAATCTGCAAGTCAGATCTCTAGAGAGGAAGCAGAACTTGAACCCACGACACACCGACCGTAACGCTCATTAACATTAGTTAATTAACAGCTAATTATTCTGAAAAAAAAATCCCAACATCTAAAAGAAAAATAATACTAAACAAGTATTCCTGATAGAGTTGGATATCTTGTTTTTTCTTTTTTTTCGTAAAGTATTTACTTCGTTTTGTATACAAAATGTGTTAAATGTTATTTTGAAAATACTAAGCATGTCTTAATGCACACACACAAAAAAAACTTTTATTTTATACTGAATACAATGCGGCTCTAAAAATTGAATCTTTTATTATTCTCCATTATATCAATGTAGGAAATATTCTACGCGTATATTGAATAATTTCTTACATAAACACGTGTCTTCAAGAGAATCTCCTCTCCCTAATTAATACTTGTCTCATTTTTCGCCACAAAATGTGCTACAATTTTTTCAAAAAAAATTGCTACAGAGATGCTTTTCGATTAATTAAAAAATTAGCAGTCTATTGCGACGAAATAAAAAAGTATAAGAAACAAAACCCACGCGTTATTTTCAATAGTAAATTCTTTTTCATTTCATTTCACGGAGCACGTTATTCCATCCAAGATAAGAAAAAAACTTTATCAATACTATTTTCTATAAATAAGAAAAAGCGCTACCGTAAGTATTTTGAAAAATAACGCCTTCATTCTTTTTACTTCAATGAAGTGGGAGGGAGGTATTTTCTAACTACTGGAACGCACGATGTGCAGTAGTCTCCGTTGATTCACACGACGAAACTTTGGTGGAATAAGGATTCGAACCTATGACTCGACGAGAGCATTAACTATAATTAAACATTATATTTCAACAACTGTGTTACTGAGACCCTGTCGAAAATTTTGATATGCGAAAACATTTCCAAGTCTGTAAGAAAGACGTGAGAAAGGCTACTGCTATAACGTGGGCTCTATCGCGTTGCTCCCTTCTATTAACACTATGGGGGCTTCCAATGTGATGTTTGACTGAATATCTCTCCCAATAAGTGAAACATGACTTTTGTAGATAATACTAGAATTAAGGGCAACTGATTGAGAAATTGCATTTATAAGCAGCTAAGAATTTAATACGAATTTAGTTGGTTGGTGGTAGAGATAAGCTGATGTTATCGGTGTGAGACATCTGTGACATACCTGTGCTCAATAAAGAACTTTGGAAGAGAACATAGAAAGCGTAGAAAGCCTGATCGATAAATAGTCAATGAAACGGAACCTCATCTCTAAATCTACTAAAGACTCGAATCTGATTGAATTGGGAAGTTAGTACTTGATTAAACATTGGATCAAACGCGAATATGGACCTTTTCCACAGATTTAGCAGGTCAAGGATTCACCTTTGATTTTTCATAGATCTGAATAAAATAATGACTTTCTTCTCATTGGAATATTGGTTAGCGACTATTTTAAATACTGATTAATGATAACAGCAGAAGAAAATTATATATATATATATATATATATATATATATATATATATATATAATAAACAGCGATTACTAATAATAGAATTTTAAAGTCTCCTTAAAACAAATGTTTTCAACTAGGGGCCAATGGATTCTCAAGATATACCTAAGGTGAGATTTCAACTTAAAATAATGATATTAAAATGAAATTTTTTTCATACAAACTTATGTGTACCTAGTAAAGAACTTTTATATTAGACCAAGATGTTCTCAGTTATCCTCATGATATTCTTATCGCTTTTTCTACAAATGCGCACAAAATTTCTTTTTCTTCACTAACCGTTAGTCTCTCAATTCATTTTTAATAAGTTAAAACAAACTTTTCTTTTCCCTTTACCGAAAGAGTACTAATTCCATATTTTCAAACCAATGTATAGCTTGGGCTTTTGAGCGCTTTTCCCTTCAACACACACTTTTAAATGAAACAACATCACATAAAAGACTCAAAAGTCTCTCCGAACAAATGAAACGTGACTTATGTAAATTAATTTAGAATGACCAAAAAGTAATGAATAGAATTGAAAAAAAAAAATGCGTATATTCGCAATGAAGCGTTTAGTACGGAAGTTGGTAATTTGGTTATTGATAAAAAAAAGAGAGAGAGAGAGCGAAGAGCGAACTGAAGTTATCAGTGTGAAACATCTGTACTAGACCTGCGCTGAGTAAGGAACTTTAGAAGTGAGGACTTTCAAGGAATCAGAAATTCAAACACTCATCTATAAATCTTCTAAGGACTCAAACCTTAGTTCGGTAAGATGAGTAAAAAATTATAATATTAAACGTTATATCAGACACTAATTGAGACCCTCACCACAGATAGCGTAGGTTAAGGATTAACGAGAAGGAGCAAAATATCAAAATTCATTTTTCTAAAAACTGTCGATCTTGTGTTTGAATTTGTTATACCGAGTGGATGAATGACAAAAGGAAAAAAGGTCGGAGGGAGCGAGGACGAGAGCCTCCTTTAGGGGCAAATGCAATGAAAAGGACTGTTAACAGCCTCGGGAGACAAAGAGGATATGCGATGCGCTAATGAATTAATGGTCCTATCCTGTGACCTACAGTTGGTGGTGCGGTCAGAGAAAGGACAGATAATGATGCTAATGAGACAAGGTCGGGAATGCGTCATGCGCAAGGAACGTTCCACATACTTCAACATTCGGGGGAAACAATGCATGCAACAAATACCCTATATAGTATGTAATAGCCATTCGGAACTCATCATAAAGATAAATATGAATTCGAAGGAAACAAAATAATCTAATGTGTTTAATTTTCGCTCTTCATTTAAAATAAAAATTTTACCAACAATTTTTAATTTTAAAGAAAGTAATTTACGCTTTTTTTCTTCGGTTTAAAGCTGAATTTTCAAATCCACAAATTTGGATGAAAAAATCTCATGGTTAATTCTTTACAATGCATATTGCTTTTAACTGATAAGTTCAAATGAAGTGAAAGATTTTAAAAGCCTTTCCTAATTTTGAAGAAAAAGAAAACAACACAAAACATACACAAAGAAAACAAACAACAAAACAGTTTCGGTACTTCCACAATTTTAACACGATTTAAAATCTTGAGAATGATACAGTTAAAACAAAATTTAAGAAATTAAATGGAAGCAAATTTTAGTTTAAAAAGAGTACTTTGTTAATGTTCCTATTTATAAACCAGCAAAATGTGTGCGTGCGCGTGTGTTGTATGTGTGTGTTTAAGCATTCTCTGGACTAAGAAGTTCCATTAGGCAATGCCCATCTCCGTTTCTGTAGCCCTTGGATCTGGGGTGCTAATTGCTAGCTAGAATCCAGGCCGAGTGGCTAGCCCACGATGAGCTCCCAGTTAACTTGGAATTTAGTTATGAACCCTGGAGGGATGAGTTGATCTTTGACCCATGACCATATACCTAAGTTATACATATATCACAACAAATAACAATTTAAGAATATCCAACACTAAAACAATACTATTAATATATATATATATATATATAAACTAAATATTTAAAGAAATCATTAATGTTTATGAAAATCAGATAAAAAATGTTACGTAACAATTAAATAATCTAAAATTTCAAACTTCAAAACAAATACAATCGATAAAAGAACCAAAAAAAATTTAAGAGGAAGCCAAGTGGAAGAAAAGCAAAATTTTAGAATAATGTAAGTAATGTAATCAATACTGTTCCATACATTGGCATGGAATAAGGTGTGTTTATACCGGTAACGAGTAATCAAGCCATCACACTTCAGTAAATTACATTATAAAAAATATGTAACAAACCAAAAATCAGCAATATATATATATACATATACTGGTGTATAAAACAAATATAATTGGTAATTAAATGAATAATGAAGGAAATTAAGTCGGAATAGCGGGAAACGTGATATGCGAGAGTCAAAAGGTTATAAAATAAAAAAAAAAAAAAAACAATGCACACACACACACAAAAAGAATAATAACAACCACTTTTATTATCTTAAGAAGCAGTTTGAAAGAAAACTGGGCATAAGGGTTCACGCTTCAGTGAAAAATAAATGAAATAAAAAAAATAAGATGCTGCAGTTTAATAAGGTGTGTGGTCACTTCTGAGACCCAAGCTATCTGTACAGAGTTTTCCCTATAACACTATGGATGAGTTGTAGGCTCAAACTAGATGAGTACTTTTCAGTTCTGGAACGGAAATTAGTGTGTGTGGAAAGGCTGTAAGTTGTCTCCCGAGCATATCTCACATATGCTCGTTAAGATTCAGTCGGCTGCGGCATGCGTTAGATATTTTCCGTTTCAAGGAAATCGTCGATCACATTTGCAAGGTGATAATAGGTATTATCATACATATATATAAAATCAGGACGGACGGCACTTCGAAACAGACGAACATAAAGCTCAAGAACTTCGTTTATGTATCTTTTAGCAGTCACAGATATAGTTTATTAGATTTAGAGATCTGATCGTCTGTGCAGTATGATGCCTCCCCCACACACTCTTCTGACTTCTCTTGACAGAAAATGATGTCTTTCCATAATGTTTCCCGGATTAAAACAGTTCTATATTTTAGCCATATCGATGTTAGTCGATAAGATTCAGAGTTCAGACTAAAGCGAGATTCGTCACTAAGCATCACACAGGCCCACTGTTCCAAACTTCAGTACTGAGGTTCAAACTCCAGGTTAAACGAACTCGTTTATGCGTAGATGTGAGGGAAGTGCAAACTGCTGGTCGTTTGGTATAGATACCAATATGACTGAGTCCCCTGCAAGCAGTTTGTCTGGAAACTTATACCCTTGTGATGGCTGTGAGTGTTGAACCCAGTTCTCTAGCCCTAATGTTCCTTTGCCGTCACTTAGTTATTGCCAGACATTGGTCTTGGCCTCTTAGCCGACCTGATATTGATCGTCAGTTAATATTATCCGCGCTTTAAAACCTCTGCCACATTCTTGAGATCACACGTTGAGACACATTCGGAATTCGGAACACTTCGGTTTGTGCTCATTCAGATTCGAGCATTCCAACGGATTCTCTTTTAGTAAACATGTTCAGTTGTCGTCTTCGTTCCCTCATTAGTTCTGTTTAACCATTAACAACGTTCTTTTGCACATGAATTGCTCGAAATAAGTTTGAAATTTTATGCAGAGTGAGCCGGTTTACATTCGTTTCCATATGTGCAGGTGTTTTGCTCATGAAGACGTCGTCTGAATGTTTTGCATAAAGACAAAGTTTCACCTTCAACAGATGATCTTCCAAAAAAATTTTCTAACAAATTCGCCAATACTTCCACACATTTTTCGCCTTTTACAAATTATTTTTAACTTTTTTTAATTTTTAATTAAAGGTCAATCGGAAAGTTCTGCTCGTTTGTGAAGTGAAAGAAAATAATATATTTTTGATACATTGAATAATATTTATTGTACAAAATAATTTCTATCGTTACTAGAATTGGTCTGTAAATATTCCAGATTGGTGCCCTATGAGTTAAGAGAGAAAAATTTGCTTAATCGAACAGTCGTATGCACATCTCTGTACGTCAGGAACGAAAACAAACCCATTTGGGATCGGATGATAACTGGCGATGAAAAATGGATAATTTTCGAATACATCGTAAGGAAAAGTGCCTACCTGCAGCATGGACTATCTGTCTCGAGATTGAGCCTGAATAAGAGAACGCTGTGCATAGGGCGGGACGTTCTATACATTTCAAGCTTTTGAAATCGAACAAAAGCTCAATTCGGAGGGATACTATCAGCAAATTGATGATTTAAACAAAACACTGAAGAAAAAAAAAGAGGCCGGCGAAGTTCAATATCAAGCACATTTTTTGCATTATGGTAATGCAAACCACGTGCTGCTTTGGCGATTCGTCAACAAATTATAGAGGTAGGCTGGGAATTTCTATCACTTCCTCCATACTCCTCAGACTTAGCACTCTCTAATTATCACTTGTTTATCTCCCTGCAAAATTTATTCAAAGGGAAAAAAATTCAAAACTGAAGCATACATCCATCTAGCACTACTTGAGTTCTTCGCTTCTAAACACAAGGCATTTTTCAAAAAAGGTATTTACAAATTACCATCAGGCTGGCAAGTATTCATAAGTCACGACGGAAAATACATACTACAATAAATATTATTAAATATATAAAAAATTTATTATTTTCTTCACATATGGATAGAACTTTCCAGTAGACCTAACATGCTAATTTGTTGGATCTTAATTTAAAAATTAAAAATGATATGATTATTAACATCAACGCAACATATGAGAGTTGTGCAGCCGACTTACAAAAAGAATTTTTTGACGTCGATTATAAATCCTCTTCTACATCGTGGGGTTTTACGATAAATGTATGATGAATGTTAACAGGAAATCAAACAAAGAGAAGCATACAGAGATTTTCGTGTAAAATTTATCTCATGAAAAGTGACTAAAATGTAAAAAATTCCATTCACGTAGTCTAATGTCATCTCATCCAATGCAAGTGCGTATGCGAAATTTAACTACTCGAATAACTCAGCACACGAAATTGTGCACATTTCTCCCACACACATACCAATAGCCTGATTATACATCATTAAAAAAAACGCATCGCAGAAGCTGTGAGTCGTACGATGACACTGAAATCTTCAAGAGTGACAAATAGTTTCCGATAAGGTTCCATTCACAAGTTACTCCAAGGTCCGCACGAGACCCGCATACCCACGAGTTGACAGTTAATTGGTGAAAGAGGACTGCAAAAATGTAAGAGGATACGACAACGACTCTTCGGTCAACGCGAGTCTCTCATAAGAAAGAGTGTTGACAGAAATTTTTCTAATTCCACTTCCGAGCATGCGGAGGCAATCTGTCCATTCTCGGACGGCTATTCAAAGGAGATATTGAAATTCAACAGCGCTATTTATAACTGCAGAACTGAAGGACACTTGGAATAAATGTCACTTAAGATCCGAATAGAAATATGTAAATACATAAACGAAAAATTAAAATCCGTAATCCGCCTCTTAAAATAAAAACCCGTTAAATCTACAGCTAAAAAGACAAATATTATATATATATCCCATGAAATTTCTACTTTCGTCCTCTAATCTACGTAGTTTTATCTATTTGAATGCAAACAAATGCACCCGAAAAAACAAAAAATAAGGTGAATGAAGGTTTGTACGGGATTACATTTACCATCCAGAATTTTAATGATTCGCAAGTAGAACTTAAAATTTTTAAAATATTTTCAAAAATCTGAGAAAAAATGTAATACCACTAAAACTTTCACTATTTTTTACTTTTTAGGGCACATTTTTTACATTCAAATAGATATAATAATCTAGGTTTGAGGAAGAAAGTAGAGATTCCATTGGATTAACATTACGCTCACGAAATCAAAACGGCCGGTAGAAGGGAGCCGTAACAATTTATTCCAAACATTTTGCAATGAAATGATGGCAATATCATAAACATGTATTTTCGCAATAAAATTAACCTTAATTTCCAGAATTTCGTACAGATATTTTAAGTTTAACTTATGTGATAAAAAAAATATGTTACTATGCTAATTACAGTTTGAGAAATATTAACCAAAATAATTTCTAATTGAGGTGACGTACAAATTTATCTAAAAGTTGTATATTAAAACTCTATAACACAGCATCTTTACATAAAAAGTTGACCTTTATACCTTTTCAAAATAACCGCTTATTTTCTTGAAATTGATATATATATATATATATATAAAGACCCTGAGAAGCAAGACATCTCTAAGAGTGTTGTAAAATAATGTGTTACAAGAAAGGAAACGGCATAAAATGAAAAATTAGTATTATAAAAACTAATTTGCTATTTTTACAAAAATTATTGTTCCGTAATAAAGAAATTTTACTAAAAAAATTATTACTATTAAAATTACTACTAGAATAGCTACACAGACCGGATAATAAAGAGGCAGAATTTAAGTGTTAAATGGTAGCGAATTTATTTTTTATGTTATTTTTCGTATAATCTTGCTTTGTTCTATCGATTCCAGTTCTTCCTCCAAACTCACATGGAAATTGATTCTTAAGCGTATTTCTCTTCAACTAACCTTAAAAGATTTTTTGCAAATTTGAGAAACTTGACTTGCGAATAAACCGTTACTTATGTAAATTAGTATAACTATGTATTAAAATATAGTGGATATTAAAGAGACCCCATAGTTCAGATAGAAAGATTGAACTGGTTTTATGCTGCGATGAGTTTGGAGAACATATTATGCACACACTATTGGAGCCAGAAAGTTATTCGGTTGGTGGATAGCTGAGATTAAAATTGGATCCAATACCTAAATTAAATCCCATTTTGCAGTCATTCAGACACATGGAGTTTTTTAATAACCTTTAATTGAGGGCGCAAGAAAGTTTTCCGCTTCGCATTCATAAATAACAGAATAATTGATATGTAATCATTAAAATAAAATCGAATAAAACCAGTTTGAGTTTCTTAACTAAGTCTTCCCAGACTGAACTTTTATTGAGTTTCAATGGAATTGAATTTTAAAAACAGTTTCTACCTTATAGTAATTGCTGAAACTAGAGAATGTTGGGGGAAAATAACATTTATGTAATAGGCATCATATATCTATTAATACGAAGTTCGTTACACAGAATTCCCTCAACGTAGATGAAACTTTTATCTTTCCCTGAGGAGTTCACGAACATGAGAGGTTGCTATCATGAAATAAAATAACAAGAGTTTGAGTTGTTTCATTTCATACTTTAAAAAGAGAAACAAAAATTAAAATTTCAACTGAAAATAAATTTAAATATTTTACCTTAGAGTAACATTTATCTTTTTTTATATCAGATGCTAAATTGATTAGGCAAAAAGCAACATCGTATCATTAAACTTTGCCGAATTTTAAGCGTCACTGAAGATTTAGATCGATACATTTCGAATTATATTTATAAACGTACAGTGAAACCTCACTTAAAAAGCATCTCTCATATCATGTAAAATTCTCAGCAATGAGTAAAATCTCATAAGTAAAATTCTTAATTGAATATGTAAAACAAAAGGGTTTTCGTGTTTGAAGAAGTGGGAGGATTTTACGGTAGGAATGAATTTAAACAACATAAATTTTCAAAAGTGCATCTTTACATTGACCCATTCCTCAAAATTATTCGTATTTTCTCTTTTATCGAACAGAGCCATTCACCCCACCCCCTCCACACACACACAATTGAATTTTTCGCACAAACCGAACTCTACGGAAACGAAGCACTTGGGAAAAATAGTTCAATTCAATCTGAGCCTAACGGAAATACCACAAAACCTCTTGTTGAATCCGCGTGTTGATTAAAGCAGATTCATAAATGAGAACTGGTATTTTCCCAATTACACTACTACGCACTTAGTTCTATCATTAGCTCCCACGCTCTCCAGGGCGTTGCCACAGTTCCATTTCTTTGTTTCACTTTTTTTCCCGCCTATAATGAAGACAACTACTACTTTTACTCTCCGGCAATCTCCATCAATCCTTATCGATGCACCATCGAATAAGAAGCAAACCGAAAGAGAAAAATTAGAAGTCAATCAATCCTGATTGTGGCAGCTTATAAGCTTAATTGTTCCACGGTGGCGTATGCGGCTGTGGAAAAACAAAAACCTTTTGACCGTGAACACAAGTGGCTCTTAATAGATCATGAAGGTTACGTTAGAAATAAGAGCGGCTATTTTGGTTAGTAAGCTGTTAAAGGAAGGATAATCAATGCGTTTGCAATTAATCTTATTTTTACGACGGAAGTATATTGAATGGTTTTTGAATGAACGAATGGTAATTCAATTCAGAACGGTGCGCATTACGTTCAACCTGTTTCTCATAAATGAATACAGGCATTAAAATGTATTTGTCTTTAAAAAAAAATGTAAGTTGTATGGAGTGATACAAAAGCATGCAAGTATAAGATTATTAGCTACATGTTATCAAAAGCATATTATTTTCTCTAAATAATGTGCTTCTAATTAAAATAATTTCTGTACATTGGATAAATGAACCACAAGGTTAGTGTACGCTAATGATCCTATCAATAGGGCTAAATAGATGTTTCCGATTAGTCGCTCTCTCCTTTTTCAAGAAAAATATAACAAAAAGAAAATAAAGTTACGATTGTTTTCTCTTTCTCTTCGGGTCTCAAAAATATAAGACAGCTGTAGTTACACAGCATAATGTACAGAATTTACAAAATTAATTTCAAATTCATCACCATCATCCTACCCACACCCACGCAAAAAAAAAAGTATATGTTGATTTCAAATCATAGGCTCGAGTTCCGATTCCACAAAAAAAGTGAGGAATAAGGGAGGGTTGTTTTGAGTTTTGGAATAACATCGTTTTAAAACTACACAAAAGCTATTGGACGTAATTTTTAATCATGGTTCACGCAATGAAAGTGAAATTAAACTTAGTCTACGTAGCCCAGTAGGATTTCGTATGCAGTTACCTTCAATGTTTGATACAAAAGCCTTAGGTTAATGTGGAATGGGGGGGGGGGGCAACTTCGCCGAAAGCAAAGCTCGCTTTCTTAACTACTGGTTTTACTGCAGTGCTAAATAACAGAGAGAATGAGACTCACAGTCATCTTAAGACGTTATAACAAGTTCTCTCACGTATTGCCCGTCCACTAACACTTAATTTGGAGTTAATTGTATTCGGATCTCTTCTGGTAAATGAACCATGACTTTTGTAAATTAAATATAATTATTGAGGGTAGTGAATAAGAATCATGAGGTAGCATTCTTAAAACTAAGACTAATTTCACAGTAAGTGTTAGTAATAGAGAAAGTGAGAAGAAGTAAGAATGGTGCTCATATGCTGACAAAAGTAAAGAGATATAGGATTCGATTAATCAGAAATAGTTAATAAAATGCTTGCAATATTAATCTTTAGATTCGAACGTGTGTGAGGACTTTCTCCACAGACATAATAATTTAAATTTTGAAAGCTGAATATTCGTGGTTAAGTATAAAATAATTTCGTTACCTCCATTGTCTCATTTCCTATTAGTTTGATTATTAATTAGTAACTATTTAAATATTGACTAATGAGATAGCGATCATGTGAAGTAAATAATCCCGGGACGTTACAAAGTGACGTAGAGATAAATTAAAAGAGTAAAGTATCAGGTGAGGTGCCGTTCTCGTCACTTCACTAGTGATTCGAAATGAAGAGACAGTCGCAAAAGCCCTTCGCGTAGTTTCTAGCGAGACATAAATTGAAATCATCCAATCGTTATTTTCCCAAATTTCAGCAATAAGTCGTGCGAAGGTTTTGAGCCAAACTAAATTAAACACGTAGATGTTGTTGTTATTTTACTAGCATCATGGTCGTTGGTGGAATCGGAACAAGAGCCTTAAGACTAACGTGATCCAATTTTAAATAAAAATCTAAACATGTTAACACATTTTGCATTCAAGTGGAATAATGTAACAAATTATATTGGTGTATATTCTACAAGAAAAGAATATATTGATCTGCAGTTTTTACTTTTATTCATATTTCCTCGCCTCCAAAGCCTTTTACAAATGTCATGAAATAATCTTACAGAAAATTTTGAAAGGAAAAAAATTTGATACAAGTGGCAACAACAACAACTCGCAATCAAAGGGAATGGAAATCGATAAAAATATAAAGAACTGTACAAGTGTAAATAAATGACAAAAATCAATTACTAATTTTTAAAGATCAAAAGGATAAAAAAAAATGGCAATTTGGAGATTTCTTACTCATGACTATGAGCCGAATAACAATTACCGAATTAATACAATATTTTCAAAACGAAGCCCAAACACAAGAGAAAAAACTACGGTAATAAAAATCGGGACAAATGGTATATTTATTATTTCATAAATAAAAAATAGATTTCGTATAAAGACAACGGTTGTGCCAGATGTGAACAATGAGTTTCGTAAAAAAAAAAAGTTTTTAAGCTCTCTGCCAAGAGAACGCGACGCATTAAAAAACATCTTGAGCAGAGTTCCTCGGAAAAAAGACTATTGATGACTTCTGAGTAGGACTGATCAGGTCAAAGCTCAGCACAGCTGGACGACTGCAATAGCTGTTGTACGCTCGGATGAGTCCAGATTCTAATGGTTCCTAATGCAAAGTTCACAGACGGTCAAATTCACCCAAATCTGCGTATGTATGGCTCTTTATTGATCTGGGTAGGGGCTGGTCATCGAAAAGTCGGTTCCCTTCGAATGCAAGGAATTTTAAAAGAATAATGCAGCTGGTCTTTCAAAAACAAAATCAAAGTGAATCGAAACAGAAGTATTGATAGAGGTGAACAATTTTAAGTAATCGTACAACTAAAGGCGTTTGGAATTATATAATGTGGAGATTTGCTTTTAAGAAAAAATATTTAAAAATTCAGTTATATACTATACACTTAATTTCTTACGTGTCTTCGATTCCGTCAGCTTTAATACCTTAAATAAAATTCAGAAAAAAGTTTGATTTAATACACAGGCACAAATCAACAAACAAATACAATAAAAAAATTATCGAGTTTATTCCATCAATAAAATATATATTCAAGATGCTTAAGAAAATTATCATTATTGATTTTATTATATCATATCACTTCTTTTATAGCTAAATACTAACTGTAAACTAATAAAATTAGATCAAATATTCTGAAATATAAAATCGTAGGCAGATTTTGCGTTCAGACTCTTTTTCCATGCATGTTTTTTTTTTAAATCTATTTATAATAATGCAATTTGGAATAGTTTTTATAGTTTCGTTATTCACAAACTCAGAAGCGATAATTCAACATGGTAGAACGATTCACATTTGCATAGCGAAAAGCTAAACAAATGCTTCTCATAAAATGTACTTACATGCAAAAGATTTCAAAACTTTATTGGTACTTCAAATATATATTGAGCAATTAATAAACTCAAATATTTGAAACAAAAAATAATTTCGATAATATTAATTGATTTAAAATTATCAAGTAGTATATTTTGCCTTAACGGTATTTTGAATAACGCATTTGAAATGTTAAAATTTGCTGTCAAAGATAAAATTTTACTAGCAAGCAGGAAAAAGTCGAAACATATCTCATACTACCAGATCTTTCTTGAAAGCACTTGAAACCCTGCAGGGGAAGGGGAAAAAAAAAGAGCAGAAGTCCAAAATGCCATATGTCGCCTTAGAGGGTCAATATGGTGTTTTTTCATTTTCTCCTGCTGAACTGGGGAAGGGGGGGTGTACTGTATTTGACTTTTATAAGATTTATGTGTGCTCCCTCCAAACACCATGCGCCATATCGGCCAGAAAATACCACGTAGAGAAGTGTTTTTTTTTTTTTTAAATAGTATATGCTTCAAAAAGTGAAAGGTCACAAAGATTTTTAATGTTTAAAAAAACGCATTGAAAGAGTATTATGATTCTACTTTGAATCAGAATACAAACTTATGTAAGATATTTATTTATCGATGATATTTTTAATGTGTTACCATAGCAACAGTGTGATCGATTGTTAATTTACGTCGCACTTAGAAGCAACACAAGGACTATTGGAGACACACCTAGTCATTTTGAACCTCGATCAAGTGACGAGAACGGCATCTGAGTTGGCATATCCCTCTCCAAGCTACCACACCAGAACCGGAGAACTTGGATCCTCGACGAATTGAATGTGCATCAAACGCACTGCATGCGAGTTTTTAGTTGCATCAGGACTCGAACCCACGAAGAAAACAACGCCGGCTGAGTTCGCAACCACGACCACTAAGCGACCGCGTCCTGGCAGCAGTAAGAGGATTTCTGAGCTTCTTGTTTTTCAGCTTTATGTCTCCCATCTTTAAATCACATTCTATGTTATTTATAAGTACCGATACAAAAGAAGGGGGGGGGGATATAGGGAATTCACAACTCGAAAGACTTTTAATTAACACATGCGAAAATAAAGAAATGAACTCACAAGTAAAAAAATACATATGTCATTCAGACAACGAATTTATAAGTGTACATAAAATCCAATATTGAATTTTTTTTTCCGAGTTTTATTCTAATTTACTTCATTGGGAGAATGCATTTTCATTTCAGATTAATAATAGTGTTGTCACTCCATCTTCTCATAATATTCACCTCAGAAATCAGTCGTTCATTAACAATTCATTAGTTGTTAATGCAAGATATAATTAAAATGCTACAACCCAAATCACTTGGCTGTAAACCGTTAGGTGGAAATGAAATATTTATAAACAACTTGACAGAAAGCAAATTTAAAACTTTTTATTTCCTTAATGAGAATAAGATAATTTAAAAATTGTTTAATTTAATGAGATAATTCAAATTTATTTATCAATGTCGAACGCAAGCTCAGCGAATAGTAACACGAAATAACAAATAATGAATGCTTTTACAAATATGCTGTCATTTAAAAGCTTTTATCTAACTCGCATTGACCAAAAAAAATTCATCTTGAGTAAGCACACATGCTGTAACGTAAGAAATCCATTAAAAGTATTTCTCATTCTTCCCGTTAAAAAAAGCCGTCACCCCAAAAAAATTGTCTTTTCAAAAATATTTAACTTCTAACGGCACCAATCACAAATAGGGGGGGGGGAGATCATGCATTAAAATTTCTATTTCCTAAATATTGAATTTACGTTAAGATTTATCACAAAACTTTAAGTTAATAAATAAAACATTCATCTCTTCATTGTCATTATAATGATGATAAAATGAATTCGAATTCCATTGGTTTCAGGGGAAAATCAATGCGTTACTTTTTAAATTATAATTCATTTTATTTGAAATTTAGAGTTTTATTAGGGAACAATATTTTTTAGAAGGATTATATAAATACTTCACAAAATTCTGTGTGTGATTCAATAAAAGCACACTACAAAAATAAAGTCTCAGCCTCTTCCTAAAAAAAATAGTTTTTTTTTCTTCAGAAAGAGTTAATCTTAAAAGAGACTTTTACAATGAAAATATTTCTTTTAAAGCACGAACTCAAAATATTACTTTTAAAACACTTGCAGCAACAACCTTTTTAGTTCGATAAATAAAAATAGAGCTACACAAACAAAATAATTTTAGCCAAATGCAAGAAAATAAAATTAGAATTTTCACAAAAAGATGAAAGAGAAAAAAAATTGCACATACAAATGAAAAACTACTACAATGCTTTTCTACTTTTTCACTCTGCTGTACGGCAAGGAATAAATTCTAATTTTAAAAAAAGACATTCATGAAACATTGTATAAAGATTTCATTGAAAAATGCAATTTTTAATTTTTTTTCTCGTGTTTTTTATGTGGAATAATATTTAATTATTTTAAAGCGCAAAAGATGGACTTATTCAAATCAAAATGTATCCACGAGTAAGACAGAAAAAAAAATATCCCTTATATGATGATGTTACCAATTCTTTTAAAATTTATTTGAATAGCACGTCAAAATGAAAAATTGATACAATTTAAAGAGTGAGAAATCAAGGAATTTTTCTGAGTTTCACTTCTTATTATTTTAAATCTAAAAATATGCTATATATATATATATATATATTATCACAAAATATTTAAGTTATTCGGACGACAAATCTGAAAGTTAATTTTATTTAAATAAATTGAATATAACGTGCACGCACGCGTTACAATTAACAATTTAAGCTATCGTTCAAATTGATATTTTAATAATTCAAATGAAAATAAAGTCTTTAATAGTTTGAATTATAATAAATAATTCAAACTATATAAGAATTATTGCCAGTTTTCGCTTAAGAAAAATAGAATAAAAAAGAAAAACGTCCTTCGAGGCAACAACAAACAACAAATAAAAAAGGATATTGTACGGTGAATAATTATGAGCAAGCGAAAAAAAAGATATCATTAATACATATAAACAATTTTAAAAAACTACACTTATATGTGAAAAAAGAGTTTGAAAAAAAAAGAAAGAAAAAACTAAAAAGGAAAAAAAAAAATTCTTTTTCTTCCTCTAGTAAAAAATTAAATGAAAATGCACCGAAAATATCTGTTTATCAACATCATAAATAAGCAAAGAAAGTGAAAAAAAAGTGCAATCCAGCTGAAATTTTTGACTAAATCGTAAGTGTTGTGCGTACTCTAAATGTCTATCTTATGATGGAGACAATCAGAAAAAAATTAGTTTTCAATTTTTTTTTTTTTTTTTTTTTTTTACTTTCTTAGAATAGAAGTTTGGTTGGAAGGGGGGGGGGTAAAAAATTTCACACATATTCTTTACAACTTTTCTGGTTTTTATTCGTTTTTTCCCCCCCAAAAAAAGTAATAAATTTCTTTAAAAAATTTATGTTTATTTGTTATTTTATAATTAAATGCTGTATTGTCATCCAAACTAACCGAGCTTGTGTGCAAAATTTCAAGGTCCTAACTTAAAAAGAAGTGAATGAAAAATTGATGAAAAGATTTGTGCCAAACTGACACGCAGTGCGAGGTAAGTAGTATTGGAGGAAAAAAGGGTTCAAGAACAGTACAAAACAGCATTTTACAATATTAGAAAAAACTAAAGGAGCTTATTCAACAACTGCAAAAACGTAAACTGAAATGAGGATTTAAAAAGAGTATTAAAATAAGAATTTAACACTTCAATAAATAACAAACTTGGGTATAGTTTAGAAATTACTAAGCATACAACACATTTTTTTTTTAATGAGTACACTGATTTTTCACCTAATCCATTTTCGCATGTTATCGTTTCCGGAACTGCAAGGGATTGAGGTTAATTTCTGGCCTCATGAAGCACGCCTATTGTATTAGACATCGATAAGATTTCAAAACATGTTTAAGTACCATGTTAAACAAGTGACGATATTAATCGCAGTGTGTGAAAAGTATCGATCTGTTTTTGTAGATTGACATACTGAAGTGCTTTTTTACTCACAAGGAATTCAGTTTTCCTAATCTTAAGCCTATTTAAAGTTTAACTACATAATGATTGAGAAAACCAATAGATTTGACAGCTCATCAACTCACTTCTGATGATAGGAAAAGAAACATATATGTTGGCCAGCCTATGATCTGAGGGTCAGACACCGACACAGGGAGGCTTTTAGAATGATACATGCGTTGATTTTTACAACTCATTTCTTACATCACAAAAGAGAAAGCAGCAAATTCAAATAAGTATAAAAATATTTCCTCTCTTCTGCAAGAATGTTCGGAATACATGTGTTTATTAGCTATTATTTTTTCCAAAAGTTCTTTGAAAGTAATATTGCGCAGCTGGTCTATCTTCAGCATATTCCACACGTGATTTTTTTACAATATTTTGATGACTCATGAAAAAATAAAAAACAAAATTTAAAGTGAAAATATTTTTTTCTCTTCCCGTTATTACGTCACATTGTGCGGTACAAACAAAATTTAAACCTTAAATATTTTTCTAATATATCTAGCTTATAATCTCATCAAAAACTTTAATTTAGCTACTTATTTTATTACTATTTGGCAAAGTCAAAATCACAAAGGAAAGATATTTAAACTATCTTTTATAGAAAGACTTAAATAAGAACTAAATTCTACAAGGCCATAATTATAAAAAATATATACTCCACACAATACAAAAAGAGTGAATAACTTAAGCAATTCAAAATGTATAATTTCTTTTCATATTATCTCATATGTATTATCGATTCACAGCATTTAAAAAAGCTTGTAAAAATTGGTAATAAGAAATTTAAATATATTTTCGAGGTAAGTTAAATTTCAATTCGTTCATAGACCTAAGTAAACAAGGTTTTAGTATCCAATTTTCTTTAGCTTTTTTTAAGAAAATATCTTTGTTGAGCTAATAAAAAACTAATCAAAATATGTGTATATGACATTGATTTAAATACTAAAAAAATAATGTTACCATGCTTAGACTAAACAGATAAAAACAAAAATATTGCAATTTTAAATAAAAAAAAAAATCGAAAAATAACGAGTTGAAAATTTACCATAATTAGTTTCAGAATTAAAATTAGGAATTATTCTCCGGCATCTCATTTTTTTAAGAATTTTATTCTTTTTTTAATTATTCTCTAAAGTATGGTCAAGTCTACGGCTGATGCAGGTGACTTGAACCACTTAACACTTTTTTTTTTAATAACATCACTTTTTATTTCAAAACTTAGAAATCTAGAAATTTTATATATGTAGATAAATGAATAAAATTAATTATTAATGATATTTCTCTGCATATTATTTGCTAAAGAAGTTGCAACAATTTTCGCAAAAAGTCGTTCAAATATGTGTCTGGATTTCCCAAAGAAATAATTTTCGGGGTAGTTTTTTTTTTACTATTATTTATAAAATGCATACTGCCTTTGATCTTACCAAAGAAGTCTGTGCATCCTTGACGTAGAATTATTTAAGTAAAACAATAAGCAAATTAAAAATACGATTCTCATTTCCCCCTGTATAAAATGTACTTCAGACAAAAAAAAAAAAAAAAAAAAAAAATACAAGCAAAAAAAAATTTTGTTTCCCAAATCTAGCTGTTATTTAAAGATGAACTAAAAGGTATAAAAATATTTTTTAATGTAGAATAATATGTAATTTATGGAAGCTCGAGGCAACTTAACTAAGGTTCCTAGGTACTCACTAATAAATTAAATACCGCAGCCACTTACCATATGAAATCAAAACAAGTAATAATGTCAAGAGCTTTTATAAATTATACATTATTATTTTACCTTTAATTCTTAAACATGAATTAATCAAACATAAAATTTTCTAGATTCAATAAAAAAAAAAAAAAAGAAAAAATTCCGTGCGATGAAGATAACAATAAATAAAAATACTGCAAATCAAAACCTTGACGTGATTTTTTGGAATGCACATATATTGTAGAGTATACATTATTCTAATTGTTTTAGATCTTTAGAATATTTTGAAAGCACACGTAATACGTTACTACTTTTTTTTTTATCAAGCTTCACAAACACGCGATAAATCACTCATCGTAATTAAAATAAAAGTTCAGTCACGTAGCAGCGTGCTGACAAGTAGTTAAGTATAGTTGTCACGTACAGATAATGTGGCAGTTAAAAGCAGAAATTGCAATAAAGTGACAATTCGAGTTAGCTTTCGTATGAATTGTGGTTGCTACCATTTTAATAGATATTTTTTTCACGAATCCTCTCTTACGCTAATCTTGCAGCTTTCTAAAAACTATTTTCCTTTTGGAAAATTTTGATTATACAAACAGTATTTTATACTTTAAATTAAATCTATTTAAAAAAAAAAAAAAAAAAACTAATGGGAATTTTTAGTAATCTTTTAATAAACTTATTTTGGATTCGAAGCCTGTCACTTCTTAGATATTGTAGAGAAATTTGCTTGATTTATGTCACACAAGATATATTAGGCTGGAAAGTTTACTCTAATTGTGAACAAAATGAAAACAGTACATTTTTCACATATTCAATAATATTTATCATACAATATAATATTATTCGTTCTTATGACCTCTTTCCAGCATGATGGTTATTTGGAAATAGCATTTTTCAAAAATGTCTTGACTTAAGAGGCAAAGTTATTAGAGCTTGGTTTATATTAGCAACAGTTTTGAATTTCTTTTTTTCAAAAGATTTTGCAGAGAAAGAAATTGGTGATATTCGAAGGAAACTAGATCTGATAAATAAGATGGATGCGGCAGAATATCCCAGCTTAATTCTGTTATTTTCTGACGAGTCACCAAAGCAGCATGGTATATAGCATTATCATGATACAAAATGATGTGTTTCCAATTAAACATCACCGGTCTCTTTTCTTTGAGTTCTTAGTATAAATCATCCATTTCTTGACGGTATATCTCCAAATTGAGATTTTCCTTGGGTTTCAAAAGCTGGTAATGTATGGGTCCTTAGACGTCCACACTATGCACAGCATTCTCTTACTCAGACTCAAGCTTGGTTAAGAGAAGGAGCGGGTAATTTCCTCAGACTCACTGTGTGCTCTTTTCCTTAAGATGTTTTAGGAAATAATCCAATTTTTCATCAACAGTCATCATCCGGTCTAAAAAGGGTTCATTTTTGCTAAGAGCAAGCAGAAATGTGCATATGACTATTCGATTAAGGAAATGTTTCTCACAAATGAGTCATACAACTGAAATATCTACATATCAATATTGTTAAAAAAAAAAAAAAAAAAAAAACCGAGGTAAATTACATTGTACTATAAATATCATTTAACGAATGAAAAAGTTGTTGTTTTCTTTCCCTTCACAAATTGACAGAACTTTCCGATAAACCTAATACAATGCATTACATTTAAATACTCAGTATATTCTCAACCTTTTTCAAAAATTGCGATCACGCTCGCAGTAGATGCCTTTATTAACCAACTAAACCCCTGGTAGGATAGAGAAATGGCCTTTAAAACAGTTTCAAATTCGTTTATGACCAAATGACTTTCAGTTATTTTAAATAAAAATCATTTCTTATTTCATGAAGCTCCTAATTTTTGATTTATTTGAAGGAGGAGAAAATGAAGAAAATCTTACGAAAAGCATCTGGTAATCCACTCGTGATTACAGGAAGTTATGGACTTACCTAAAAAAAAGAAAAGAAAAAATAAGTAAAGAAAATAATAAATGTGTGTATATAGTATGACATTCTTGAACAGGTATAATTAACATTTCAAAATGTTTTACAGGCCGCAGTAGCCCAATAGTCGTGGTCAAAGATGTTGAAATTTAATCGCGGTTTCGAGTTCTGATTTCCACTAAAAAGAACCGTCATGTAGGGGAATGATAACATCAGTTTTCGATCTCAAACATCTCCCTTTGTCGTGGCGAGGAGACAAGAGGGCTAGCTTAGGTTAGACCTAATTACCAAACGTAATAGTTCAAAATTCAACGTATAGGTTTAGGCAAGCGGTTTTTTCAGTGAGTGGAGTAGAAATAAACAACAGGAAAATGTACAATAAAACAAAACATTAAAAAAGGTTATGCAGTAATCCTTCTCTCAACCATTTCCGCCCAAATTATGAAATGGTTGGCTAAATTAAAATTTATGCACAGGAAATAAAAAATCATAAGATCACGGGATAGATTCCAGGCCTAGCACCTAACTCTCCTCATCCATGCCAACATAGGAAATTTGAGTCTCGACCGATGTGCATCAGTTCCTTTACATGTGACAGATCTTTACCGGCATCAGAACTCTAACAGGCGACATGACTTAAACGTCCCCAGAAAAATGCTCGATACCAGGACCACTCAACTACTGTGACCGAGCAAATATTTAAAAATATTAAACACTGTACTGCTATTTCGATTGCAAATACAGCTTAATATTACTCCACTTTAAATCAAATATTTATAAGGAAAGGAAAGGAAAAAGTGAATTCTGTTTCCTCGAAAATAAAGATAGTAGAATGTGAATTATTCTTCATTTTCAGGCTCATGATTCCTTTGAAATTTTCCAACGGATCTACGTCACCTTAATATCATTTGATAAAACTAATGGCTAATTTTTTGCTGCGCAAAATATTTATAGCAGTATTATGAATGATGGATTGCAAAGACAAACATAGAAGTGACAAATAAATTGGTTATTCTAAGGCAGGTGAAAAGAAATTAAATTTTGTAGCATCGTTGTTAAATTGCGGAGTTTATTTTATATTACAACAATTTTCCCCCACAAATTTATGCACATATAAAATAACTCAGAGGAAATATTAAAAAATAGTAGAGCTTTTGTAAGCGTGAATACTCGTACTCCAGGGATTGGAAACAGAAATCCACAAAACGGAACAGGAGATCTGTATTGTTTCATATACAGAGGCACTCTTAGTTTCTTACGTAACTTTGAAGATATATAAGTAACAAAACACAGGAAAAAAGCACGCACGTAAGAGAACAAATTTACTCTTATTTGACGGTTAATTTTTTTTTTTTAAATCTCTAAAAAAGAGAGAAGAAATAATAATCTTGGAAAATTTCTTTTCCTCATTACGAAAGTAAGGGGGGGGGGGGCGGCTCTTTCGATTCTCTCCGTGTCATTCAATATTCTCGAAAATTTTCACCCAAACGATTTTTTTATATTATCAGAGGCATGGCATTCAGTATGGATGAATGCATTATCACATGCCTCTTGGAATACTGAACATGAATATCAATTATTTTAAATTTTTCTATTTTCATTCTTTTAACTGTGCTTGTTTTCGTGAAGCTTTAAAATTTGCTTTCAATTCATATTCTCCATGTGTGAGTGAAAAAAATCTTCAACCTGTAATAAGCAGCAGGATTTCCAGCTTAACTTTCGGAAAACATGAAAAGACATACAAAAGAAAAGTAAATTAATGTGATTTATGTATAAAATCATCGCCCTCTATCTAACAATGCAGAGTGAACTCGACAAGTCAAGTTACAGCGGTCAAATAATGGTAGATCCATACTTAGAAGCACATTGACAAGTGTCCTCATGATACAAGAGAATAAATCGGGGTGATGGCCAACATACAACGGCATAGATTTTTCACTGATTATAATGTTGGATGTGTCTTAATTTCTAAAAGTTAGGTCATTCAAGAGGGAAATTTTGTAGTACATTATTCACGTAAAACAATACATCGTTACATCAAGAACTCAATCAAATACGATATTTAACAAAACACAAATAACAAACAACTGCTTCCAGCTGAACAGTCGGTAGAATTGAGTTTGATCATTAGAAGATATATTTTTACCATAATAAAGATAAATTTTTATATTCATTGCAAATTAAACGTAAATATAAAATGGTAGATCAAGATTACGCAAGTTATCTACACACGCCAGTGTAGAGTTGCACGTTGGCTGATTACGGAGTAAATGTGCAAAGATTTATTTGTAATATAAATAAAAGTAGTAAAATTTGTAGACTTAACAAAGTAACTAAATATAAAAGCTGTATGACAAAATATTTTTTACTTAGACAGTTTTACAAGTTATTCAGTGAAAAATTCCTGAAATATTTTTTTTAAATCCAGATTTAAATTTTTCAGCGAGAATCGTACCAAACTCAACGAAAAGTTGCATTTGACAAATAACTTTGGTTACAGATATTAAACTGTTTTAATTCTTTTGTTTTTGGTTGCAAGTTCAAACATTACAGATGTTTCGAGTAAAGTTACAAAAAAAAATTGGAGCTTAAACTCATCACCCTAACTAATATTTAAAAGATTAAAAGCAAGAGTTCCACAGAATTCACAAGATCCCAAATTCTTATTCCGCCTCCCACACCACCACCACAAAACAACTATTTTCACAAATCCATCAAAAACACGAAACCACAGCTGGAAGTGGATGCAAAAAACATTCCAGTGTCTTCCGTGAAATCTACAAAGGAATCGTCTATGAAAATGTTTGGCGACTCAACAACTCGCTTCTTACTTGTTTTGAGATTTTTATTTTCGCTAAAAAAGGCCCCATTGAAGCTTTTCCGTGTTGTCTTCGTGACCAAGGCCGCGTCTACGTGAGAAGCTGAAACAACACTAGACTCCGCACTTTGTTCAACAAAAGAGGCTGTCTAGAAAGTTTCACTTCCAGCGTAACACTTTTTCTCATGCACGCACACAACCTCAGCTCATTAGCAAAATATAACTTCATTCTCCGCAGCGAAAGGTTTTTGAATGAACACAACAGAGGGCAATGTAATTGAATCTAATGGAGTCGCCAGAAAAGAAAAAGTTCGAATGTGATTACTGTTTTGCAAGTTCTTAATGGATACAGATAACAATGTAATAATTTCTGTGCAAGTCAAGTTTTCATTTGGAGCGTTTTTATCTGAGTGATTTATGAGCCCCCCCTCTTCTGGTTCTCTTCCGAAACGTTTTGTATTTCTTTCTTCCCAAACTCTTGCTTGTCAAGACAGATTAAATGTTTTGCAAATCCAATGAGTGCCAAACTACAGAAAAAAAAAGCGATAGAAAGCAATCTGAATCGCCTGCATTAATGTTTCTCGAATTCTGACAAATGAAGACCCCTGCGAAGCAGCAAATGATGTAAAAAAAAGGTATACTAAGAGCTGTAAAAAAGAGAATCACATTTTTTTTTTTTTTTTTCTGCATTAAAAACTATTTTAAAATAATAATACTGAGTTATTCAAAATGAGGAAGGGTATTTTAAAACACTGCAATAAACTCTTATTTAGCATACATTAACAGAAAGATTTTTTTAAAACGAAAAAAAACTCAAATATATTCTATTGGTCAGTAACATATCGGAAGTGGTGGTGGCGCTACTGTCACAATAATTTAACTATTGCAGCAACCATATTAAGCACAGATTGGTCTTATTGGAAAAAATATGATTTTTATCACTATACCACTTTATAAAATAAATAAATAAAGCTATACGAGGAAATATTTCTGCATTTTCAGTACATTTTTTGCAACTGAAAGCAAAAAAAAAAAAAAAAAAAGGGCACGCAAGTGTCCGACAAAAAATGATACCCACTTTTAAAGCCTGGTATCACTTCCTACTCCTGTCCTTATTAATTATTTAGAACCATTAATCAACACAGTCATCTAATAATTCTAACCAGTCAGTAACTCAATTTGAATTTATTAAAATATCAAAGTAATCAAAACACAAGATAATTATTTAACCAAGCCAGTGGATTCCTTTTCTATCCACGTCTGAGTTATATGATATAATAACTAATTACTTATGTGCTGAACCAATCCGGTTGGAATCCTTAGTATAGCATTACATAAGAATTAAATTCACTGATCCTTTGAAGATCCTCTCTATGTCCACACCCAAAGCTCTTTATTCAGCGCAGGTATGATAAAGATACCATCAACCAGCTTTAGTATTAAATTTGCGACGTTGACTTATTCGCGTATTTATCTTCACTAATCTCGGGGATTTTATAATTTGAATTACACAAAATTACAATTTCTTCCCAACCAAAATGAAACGTAATTAGGTAAATTAGATAAAAATAGAAGTGTAGTGAAGTTATTTAGAGAAAACGAAATAGATCGAAAGGAAAATGAACGGGAGATAGAAAATAACGACTTGCTGGCAGAGATTTGTCATTTGGATTAAAACGGATTTTATAGTAGAAGTATTAAGATAAGAATCAGCTGTACGTGAAATGACTGAATCATACATTTGAATTAGTAAATTAAAAATTCAGCAATTGATTCTAAGTTCGACAGAGAGAGCGACTTATGCTATCCACACATCAGTGAATATTAATAAATTGTTTTGGTTTGTTCTTACGCTTCTTGAAATGAGTCAATATTTATTACCTGATATCTTTGACTAAGACATGGCGCATGAGCAGAGTACTGTAGGGCAGTCGTTATAAATTATTCGCTGCTTATAAATACAATATCTCAATTTTCACTATCTTCAGTAATTCTATTCTAATTTACATAAGTCGCCTTTCACTCATTGGGAGATTAAGACTCATTGAGAGATTCCCAAGGATTAGTTGAAGGGAGAAACACGACAGAGCCCCTCTATACATTGCAAAAAGTTATATCAAATCATCCGAAGCGGAAAACTTAAAAGGGAATCGGATCTAACTTAGAAAAAAGCTGAGTAGGCGAAATAGCATAAGAGCAAGCAATAACTATCCAGTAAGCACTTATGAAAACTTTCCCGTCCTTTTTTGAGAAAAATTTTCCCCGAGAAGGAAAACAAATCCTGCGATATTAAAATTCTTATAAATCACATACAAAAAAAATCTTTTTTCTCTCTCTCTCTTTTGGGATGAGAAGGACAAGACTATGAGCTCCTACCTCCCTGCTAAATCGAACCTTCCTACATCAGGGATGAGTACATATTCCAGTTGGGAATTTAAGTTTGACCAGGCGAAGTTTTCAGAAAGAGTAAATGGATTTTACAGAGAGACAGATAGAGAGAAAAAAAAGTGTCAAATGGAGAGCGTTGAAAGAGAAGGCGGATGCTCTTCCCCCGCAATAATAATGGGACAGCTGAGCTTATTTATAGAATAGAGATTAGCGGAGGGTCTTCGGACAAAAATACAATTTTTCGCCATCTGTGGAAACACGGGGCGTGCAATAGAAAGGGGGGAGGCAGCCCCCAACTGGGGATGTGGAAGTTCGTCCGAGTACCAAAATAGGAACTCGGGTTTATCATTTCTTTTGATAGGTTGAAACTATGACAAGTCACGAATATTTCAAAGTTTGTTAATGAACAAGAAAAAAATCGTTCTGACCGATGACAAACTAATATTCACAGAACTGATCGAGAGTTTAACAAGATATACTAGCTAAGAGTTCCCTGATTAAATTCCCTATAAATAATTCCTAATTTAAAAATTCAAAATGTTCACGTACTTAAAATATTGACATGGATAAATATTCTGAATTTGACTTAAATTAACATTTCTCTTGAGCAACACAAGGACTATCGGTAACGAACCGAGCTCATTCTGAATAATGGTAAAGAGACGAGGACAACACCAGAACTGGTACCTCACTCTTCAAACTTCCACTCCTCAGTAGTTAGGGTTTAAAATCAGTTCGATCCCTAGTTTTACGTAATTGTCATCGATAGAATCAAGACTAAAGCCTATGACTCACACCGATCATGTAACTCAAGACTCTACCATTAGACTACCGCGAAACAAAAAGGAAGAAGAAAAAAAAATCCAGAACCAGATGGCTGAAGAAATAAATGTTTTTAGTTCCTTCAATATGGCGGACTTTTGTTCTTTAATTTGTAATTAATACTTTGAAAATGAAAAATATAAAAATCGAAGATATTATCCAGCACAAATTGTTTGGGCCCTGAATAATTTCAAAATATGAAATTCCACACAAAACTTTTCGATTTGTGACGTTTCACTCTGTGATTATGTCTTGTAACCACATAGGAAAAACGCGAACGATGGTCGCGACCACCCGAGATGTGACGTCATGAATTGGTTTTGCATTAGGTTTACGTTAGTTGTGTTGGATTCACGAGATTTGGATGCGATTCCTGCTACATTTCCTTCGATAATTAAAAAAACTATTATCTTCATTTCAATTAATAATCGCTATATTAAATCAATTTTTATTTACAATTATTTCTGTACATAAATTATTAGTTTTAACAATTTTAATAAAATTCTATGTATGATTTATAATCTTGCATTATTATTTTATTTTTGTAATTACGTGATAAAATAATATTCAGCATATTATTAACAAAGATAGTAATCTAGGATTTATTTTTGGAAGATATATTACGGTAATAGGCTCGTGAACGCAGGAGCAACACATTATGCTAAATATTTTTACTTAGTAAATGCGTAGTGGTCGAAAGTAGCGAAAACTGTAAACACACTTTCCTGAAACAATAAGTAACTTGCTAATATTTTCCAAAAAAAATTGTTAAACTATATGATCATAACATTCAATTTCTGATATTGTTTCATTAAAAAAAATGCTTAAATAAAAATGAGCCCCGCAAAGGTTTAAGGAAAAAAAATTGCAGAACAAATACGCAGCATAAAAATAAAATATTAAACGTAAATACATTCTACATTTCATTTCATCTTTTCTACATTTTGAATTTTATTTCAGACAGAAACCAAATAGGACAATTAGGAAATAAAATTAAAAGTGTAAAGCAACGTTTTGTTCACAAAAAGAAACAATTACTTACATAATTCAGATAATACTTCTCAAAAAATAAATTATTAAAAGAGACTTTCGACTTCGTAAACAAACAAACAAAAACTTTAGCGTCATTTTCCTCTCACAAAGGTTTTCATATAACAAAAAAATTAAAATGCTACATTAATGCAAAATTTCCAAAATAAAAGTATGTTGTAATAAGCAGATATGGAAGACAGCTTTAAAAAGAAAACGGGTTTTTTTTTTTTTTAAAAAAAAAAGTCTTTATGGTTATTAAATGATATACTGAAAAGAATAAATGTTTCTTTTATTTCAAGAATGACAAATTTTAAAAAATTAAATTTTTATTTCAGAAAATGATTTCGTAAAATAAACTCAAATCAGGTATGAAAAATAATTTTCACGTAGCATTTAACAAAATCAACAACAAAAACTTTTATTGGAAATTAACCTTACACTTCAGAAAACATTTATGCAAATTAGCGCAATCAAATTTAAAAGATAAAAAAAGCTCTGTCTGAGCTATCATTATGAATAAAACATATTCGTTTCTTCTTTTAATAGAAAATTTTTGATAATTAGTTTGAACACCGAAGCATAGAAAGATAAGAGAGAGAGAGAAAGAGAAATTGTAGTAATCATAGAAAATTTTCTTCGTCTTCTTTCCTGTACAGAGAAACTTTTAAAAAATAGTCATTTAATTATGAGGTATTAATACGCAACAATAAATATATAAAAATGCATATCTTTTTTTAAAAAAAATTAATTATGATATAGTTCTGCAATTGTATAAAAATGAAAAATTGTTTACAAGGACACATAAATAAGGTATTTTATAAATGATTTCAGAAATTATAAATTTCGATTATTTAAAAAAAATTAATTAAAGAGTATTAAAGTATTTTGAAAATTTAAATTATACTTCTTTTTATGTAGTAATAACCTCCCTCAAGTAAATATAACAAAAAAAAAAAAAAATAGATGAATTACATAGTAGTAGGTTCAGTACTATCAAATAACATAAATGACACATATGATTACAAGTCTCAAAACCCCATAATGAGTATGCATTAAAGAAAAAAAAACTGTAATTCAGAATCAATAATGAAAATTGTTTAAGCATTGCAATTTAATATAAAAAAAAAATTTCACGTATTAAGAGAGAGAAAGAGAATTTAGTCAAAATGAAACTTATTTTATAACCTTACGATAATTACATATAAATGTTTACTCCAGAACAAGATGTATAGTAATTATTCTTTAATAAATCGATCTCGCAGTATTTAAAAAAAATTCAGATTTAAGGAAATAACACATGAACTTAACGATAAAATTCCGGAGGAAATAGATCTCAAGATATAAAAAAATATTTTTTGTTGCATGTAAATACTGATTTAATTAATACAACACAATAAAAATGGCAAATATCGTTAAATAACTACACGCGCTTAGGCGAATTTCGTGAAGGAACTGCTCAGACTATTCTCCGGATTCTAAGCATTCTTTATTTTTAGGGTTATCATTTGCATTTTATCCCCTTATTTTAGATAATGCCGAATCACAAGTTAATTAATATCGATATTTTTTAAACAAAGAAGTCCTTCATAAAAACATTTTTTTCCCAGTCTCAATTCCTATCGAAAAAAATTTGTTTCTTACGATATATCTTTCTGTAATATCTTTAAAGGACTAGAATGTACTTGAATAACTATACAAATACTACACCTACAGAAATAATAAAAATAATTTTGAATACAGTAATGTATTCAAGGTTATTATATATCTTATTGGTCTTCGATTAAACTGACCTTTGATTTGACCAGTCGTTATTCAAATTTAGTTTAGTTTTTATTAACGTCGCACTAGAAGCAACACGAGGGCTATTGGCGACGGACCTCGTAATTTTGAATCACGGTCAAGTGACGAGGACGACACCTGAGCTGGAACTCCTCTCTCCTAACATCCACACCACGCTTTGCCAACGCGAGTCCCGCGTTTGCGTGGTACTCATTTTCAGTACTCATTCCTAGTACTCATTTTTGGGTCCCGAACAGATTTAACGTGCATCAGCCCCGGCTACACGGCGGGTCTTTGGAGGTCAAGGTCGAACCCGTGACTGAACGAAAACCGCCGGCCGCTAGTCCACGACCTTGACCACTAGGCTACCGCGACCCCAGTCGTTACTCAAATAAGAGTTATATATTTCTTTAATATATATATATATATATATATATATATATATATTCTATGGCTCATTTTCTTTTTTCTATGCTTTTCTTGCATATACTTTTTTCTATGGCTCATTTTCTGAATTAGCTGATGTTTTGTTCGTTACCATATTTTTTTATAATATAATTCACCGAAGTGTGATGGTTTGATCAATAATACCGGTAGAAACAAATATTATTCAATTCCAAAGTATGTAACAGTATTAATTACTTTATTTCCATTATTCTAAATTTTTCATTACTTTGACAGGGCTTTCTATTATAAATTTTATGCTTCTTTAATAGATTTTTTTTTTTGCTTAGATTGCTTAATTATTTATTAAAAAAAAAAAATTTATCCGATTCGCATAAATAATTTTTTTTTTTTTTTTTTGGTTTTTAATGATTCCTTAAGTATGTAATTTATATATATATATATATATATATATGTTATATATAGTATTGAATTTATGATTCATATTCTTGGGTTGTTATAAGTGTGCTATTTTGTAAATTTACGAATATACTATTGGTGTTTTATTGTGCATTGTGTGTGTGATGAAATAAATTTTAGACAATAACTATTATTTCTTAATTCTTTCTCACCGTCGATTTAAAAAAAGGAAAGACATTTTTCTTAATTCATGGCCTAAGTTGTTTCATTCATGGTATACAAAAAGGAAATTTCAGCTTGTTAAACTTTCTTTTATTTTACATTAGACACGAGAGAAGAGGCAGATGCATCGGGACAGTGATTAGAACAGAAGAGAGAGAGAAACCTTTCCCTGTTTTTGAAATTTAAGTAAGGATTATTCAGATCACATTGAAATGGATGTAGGGATCTTTGGATATTCTTCTTCTTGAGATATGCTTTCATGTCTTGATAAAGTTTTGGTATACAGAAATTTGTTGTAATTTCTTTAAATTACTGGTTTAACTTTTTTAATTTGGTTTAAAATGTATTCTTTAATAGTTTGTAATATTATATTTTCAGCAATTTAATTACTTTTTTTACATTGTAATACTTTGTATGCTTTAAGTTATAGATAATTTATTTTTATTTTAATGATTTATTTTATTATTTCGTTTTACTTATATGCTTATTTTAATTTTGTATGTATATATATATACGACTGTAAATAGTTATTAATATTAATTAGACATAATTTTAAATTATACAAAATTACAGTTTATAACCTCTAAATATAAATTTAAAACGTTTATTAAAACTAAAAATCTACAAATATATTAATTGGCAAAATTCAGTAAATAATTAAAATAACTTAATCAGTAAAATTAAAAAGTACTATTCTAAATTTAAAAAAACCATACAAAGTATTTACAATAAAAAAAAAGTCATAATTTCACTGAAATACAAATTAGTGCACACACTAATTATAACTACATACAATCATAACTCTCCGAGATACACCCAGATGTGCCGTCAGTAAACCAGTAACCAGGTCTTCTAGAGTACTAACCTTTATGTTGAAATCGTCAAAATTTTAAGTCCGATCGACGAGTCAGCTTGAGTTATCGAGGTTGAGTAAAGTACGTTTTGTAGTTTGTTTAAAATGGAAAACCTGAGTTTCAGTGGTTCTTGATAAAACATTGTTTTACGGGTAATTAAACACTGCAGTTGAAAACAATGGATTGAGTTCCGACTTGTCCATCAAAGCATAGCGACGATTGTCGGTGGTTCGCCGAGTTTAAACGTGTGTACTGAACCAAATGACGCGGAACGTTTCAGACTCTGTGCCGTTACTACACCGGAAAATGTGAGTGAAAGTGATAAAAATTATAAGAAAGACTCGTAGGAAGTCTCCGTGAGATTGCTGAGATGACATACAGATATCATATGGAAGTGTATTTACATCCTTCATGAAAATTGATGATGAAAAGGTTTATCCAAGCTGGATTGCTGGATTCGATGGATCATCAAAAAACAGCAACGAGTCGATGATTCAGAAAGCTGTTTATCAGCATTTATCACAAAACAAAAAGATTTGCTTGAAAAAAAGAAAAGAAAGAAAATTTTTTGGAAAAAAAAAGATTTGGAAAAGGTTGAACGATTGTATCACCCTGAAAGGTGATTCATGTTGATGAATAAAAAATTTTGCAAAAAAAAATGTTGTTTTCAATTGTTAACCTGGAGTTATTGATCGATAAAAGAGATATTTGAAATTTAATATTATATATATACCTTTAGATATAACTCAAATGTTGTTTCCTGTTGAATACTTTAATTGTAGCTCCTCCTATGTCCTGTTCCATAATTAATGTTTCTCTTTGATACAACATTTTAATTTCAAAATTATGCAAAACAGCGATTTAAATGAGATAGCGCAGCCCTTAGAGTACGTAAGCATAGAAAGCTGTATGAGCGTCTGAAGAGAATTTACTTTTGTCTGAACTGACTAATAGATAATTTATCCTTAAAAATCATGCCTTTACAGCAAATTGAAACATTTAATTCTGTGCTAAACGAATGTAAACTTATTACATGATCGCATAGAGACACTAAATGAATGGTAACTAATTTTCCAGAAACAAACATACTCCGTAATATCGAGAGACAACATGTTATTAGGCAACTAGAATTAAATTACATTTTTCAAAGCAATATGGACTTCATCACATCCAAAGCAGAAATTCTAAACAAAAGTGAATTCATTTGTTATTTCAAAAAAGAATGCACGCAATTTCTATTCTCTGAAGGGGAAAACATTTGTGTATATCATGTTTAGTAATTTGCTAGAAAGTCGGTTAAAAGATAGATTCCAAAATTTATTTCAAGAACTTAATAATAACAAAGGTACAGAAGTGAAAATAATATAGTCCAAACTTCGCTTAAAAGCTTGATTTGAAGTGTATATGATTATCTGATCATGATCAAGGTAATCTAACTAAAGGAATAAAAACATGAGGTACATGAAGCGGAAGACTTTAAAAGACACTGGAAAGGCAACAATGAAGAAAAAAACAAGAACTTTAATGAGCAAAAACTTCTTTTTAAAACGTTTAGGAAAAAGTCCCGAACCAGAAGTGTTCAGTTAAATAATTAGTATAGAACTTATTACCTTTGTTCGTTAGATATGTTAGCTAACTTAAAAAAAATATTTTAATCTCCATTTCAGAAAATGAAATTTCCATTTAAAATTTATAATCAATAAATGAATATAAATCTATGGTACAAATTAATAAAAAACTAATTTTAAAGTTTGTCTTTTGTATTCATTTATTTAAAACAAAAACTCAACCATAAATAAATGGTTCAAAGGTTCTAAAAGAATTTTAAAATTGAGACGATGTTTAACCACTTGACTTCGTATGTTATAGATATTTTTATATCACAAGAAAAAAGTTACACTTAGTTATAGTTTTTTACAACACACCAACAAAATATATAACACTTCAAACCAGACAAAAATGTTAAAGAAAGCTTGTCGAAAATGCATTCTACACTTTTAAATATGTAATGAACAATAATCATTTCAATTCAGCGAACAATTTCCAATTTTTGTTGAAAGGTCAAATTCCGTGTAATACTCTTCTTGTTATGTCTTATTTATACTTGCAAAATGTACTTTTACTTACTAAAGAAGGAAGGAAAGAAGAGGAGAAAACTAGAAAACAAACATGAGCGCATTAATTAACTTATGACGAAGGAAGAAAAAAGAGAGAAAAGGTGTTTAATTAATTCCATTTAAATCAGACGACAAACCGGCTTAAAATAAAACTTTAAAAAAAGCAGCTTTTCCCAAATAATTAGCAGATGTGTAGTGAGAAGAGTGGGGTGCGAGCGAAAACCGCATTTTCAGGTTCGAGCACCCCACAGAGGCGAGCGAAAATGTTGCCAAAAAGGCTAAGAGCAGGATGTTGATCGGAATGAAAACAGATGATATCAAAGAGCAGACGATATTTCCTGTCCGCACAGAGCGGATTTCGCTGGAGATGACGTCACAACCAGGTGAGCCAATTGAAGGCAGAAGCAACCACTCCGTGTGTGGTTGGGAACCGGAAATCATTATAGTATTGTTCGATTTTTTTTTTTTCTTGTATTAGATCGAATCTAACCGGCGTACGAGAAGAAAGTGGGTTTATGAGCGAAAGTTAAGGTGGTAATTGAGCCATCACGATGCGGGCTCGATATTTGGAAATAAAATCATAAGGGATGGTGGCTGCAGCAGTAATTCTCAATTTATTTTCATATGATTACGTGTTTTTATTGATAAAAGCGTAGATTGATTTCAATGAAGAAATACTGCTATGGTGCAGACAAAATGAGTGGATTGCCTTTGAATGACATAGTAACTCCGTTATACGATGCCAGCCGTTATCTTTAATAATTTTGAATAGTTTTATTTCCATCTTGTTACATTCCGTTAAATAATATTTAATATTCCTAATGACAATATAATTTAATTCAGAGCATAGAATTACGTAGGTCTAACTATCCAGAACAAAAAATACGGGGGAAAATTATCTACAACTTTTATATGAAAAATTTACAGATTTGGTTCGTTTGGTATATTTGTTCATCTAAAGCAGGCCTCGCCAACCCACAGGCCCATATACACTCCGGTAAGTCAACCTTATCTTCGTGAGCTGGGTCACTTGAATAAGGATTTGAACCTACTGTACATAACAGAGCCAAAAGAACATCTCAATGACGAACCGTTCATATCATATTTCATTAGCCATGGGAATATCTTGAATATTACTCAACAATAGTTACATTTTATTTTTCTTTCTACATTCTTGTTCAGAAACAATTATAAAGTTTAGCTCATTTAAAAAAATCATGAGGAAGTCTTATGTAAATGGAGATACATTGCAGCCGCATAGATAACCAGCAAACCTTACTAAAGAGAACATTACTTTCAGACACGGAAGGCATGCGATGTGTAGATCATGAGATAGTGCAGCAGCAGCCAATCTGTCCACAACAGTTTTTTTATTTGACCCAGAAGCATTGGCTCCAAACAGACCGATAGCTTGCGTCTTATGATCCCTAATAACTATTCCAATATTGTAGCATTACATGACAACTTTAAAATTATATTTCACACAAATACATTTAACTTAATGAAACATAATTTCCTTAATATAATTGCAGAATGATTCCATTTATATATATGTGTGTGTGCGGCCTGCAAAATTTTGGGTTGAATAGGCCTGATCTAAAGCAAATATGCGGCTATTAGCAATGAGCTCTAGTAATTCTAAGCTACACAGAGACAAAGACAACACCTGATTTGATAACTTACTCTCCTAACATAGAGAGTCTAGTGAGGACTCGTAGCTTAATTCTTTTTAATGTGTGCTGTAGATCTTCATCCTTCACCAAAGCGAGATATCAGTGACATCAGAATTCCAACTTCGACCCGCGGCCGCTGAATTCAGGAAAAAGACAAATGAATTTATATCTCGCCCTACCATATCAAAAACTTTTAACACTAGAAATATGTGCAGCATTTTTAATCAGGTTAGAATAAAAAGAGAGAGAGAGATAAAATCCACCTTCAATAATAATAATTATTATTATTTATATATATATATATATATATATATATCCCCTTAATGCAATCGAAACCAAGCTATAAAAATTACATTAATTAATCATAGCAGTAACATTTTATGTAATACACATTACATTAATCGTTACATTATAAAATTAAGCATTATTTTCATACAAATTTTACTAGCTACGGCTATGTATCTACATGTATGATAAACATTTCATGGGAGTAATTTATTTTGTTATAATAATTCCTAAAGAGCAGTTCTTCTTACTAATAATTAAATACGCAAATAATAAATTACACGATTTAATATAGATATAAACATTTAAAATTTTCTCTTTCTTTTAAGATGGTGCTAAAGTGGGAAAAAAAAGAATATCTTTTTTATCCTCAGCCTCCTAAAACAAATGTACATTCCATCCTCATTAGTTTTTAAGCATTATGCCGCTGAACAAACCAGCGACAACGGTATATTTCATATTTGTAATGCAAATTTTCGAGATTGCGATTCAAGTAAGTCGGTGACCGGAGACAATCGATTTTTGTTGCGAAACTCGTGTTACTCAGATGACAATGCCGGTAAAAATGCCATGAAATGTTTAAACACACAACTCCATCCAGATTTTGTGATTGTGTGTAATTACAGTTTCACTAGTTTTACACAATGAGTTAATGTCTACAAACGTGTATGTTATGAGCCACGGTCAAATGAAAACGAACATATCTAAATGAGTAATTTAATGTTTAAATTATGCGATGAATTTTTTGAGACCTCGATGACATTTCACGATATATATATATATATATATATATATTCTCTTATATATATATATATATATATATATATATATATATATATATATATATATATATATATATATATATATATATATATATATATATATATATATATATATATATATATATATATATATATTCGGTCATCTTAAACGCGGAAAATTTTTTTTTGATCCTTTTGGTTAATCTTGAAAGGTAATAACATTTTGCTTTTAAGTTAGCATAGGTTTTTTTTGATTATTAATTTATTGAATTTATTATATATTTTTCTTATTTTTATTTATTTTTGATATTTGAGTAAGTTTAAATTTTTTCAATTGTTGTATTTTGGTTTTATAACCTTTTTTTTTTTTTTTTTTTTTTTTTATATAGATAGTTTGGCCAATAATTTTGAACACCCAGCTTAACAGTCTAAGCTTGTAGTTTAAATCTCTATTTTCCAGTTTCCCGCTATATATATATATTTAATTGAGCGCATTAATTAAGGGTTTAAAATTGTTTCCATACAAAAGATATATTTAGTGGTAAAACATAACTAGTTCACAATTAATCTTCTAACTCGAGATAAGAAGCATCAAATATTATTTTATTAAAAGCATTGAGAAAAATTAACTGCAATTCAACATCTTTAAGTCAACGAGGCCATTACATCTGTTTCCTTTTAGTAGCCCCTGAACCAAAAAACAATAGCCCATCCTCTGTTTTAGATTATTGTTACGTGCAAATTGAACATTATATACAGAATGAGTAGTTTACTCATCTTTTTCTTTTTTTTTTCTATGGTTGAGTTTCTGATTTGCATATTTTTAGTTTGTTACCTTCTTTATATAATATAATCTAATCAAAGAGAAGTTTGATCAGTAATTACGGTATAAATAACATTATTCCATTCCAAAGTATGAAATAGTATTAATTACAAGGTTTTCCAATTTCTAAAAATTTTGTTTTTTATCACTTTGCTTTTATTTTAAAATTGTTTAACCATTTAAGCAAATTTTGTACTTTAATTGTTTGTATTTAGTTTTGGATATTCTTAGAGTGTTATATGTTTGTGAAATATATTATTTAGTTATTATATATATATATATATATATATATATATATATAAAAAAACTTTGATCTTGAAATTGATTAATATTGAGTTGACTGAGCGGGATTCAGAAAAATATTTTGTGATATCGAATATTAACTTTAAAATAATCCCAATTGTTTCTCAAGCCCTGACTTGAGGGAAATTTTTTATGGTCTTTGAACTGAGTTCGGATACTTGTTCGCATGAGTCTTTTTCAAATTTTTATATAGTTTTATAAAATTTGGATGATTTTATTAATCAATACTCAATTGTTGGGTGTTAGTTTAATTTTATAAGTCCAAGTGGTTTTAAAAGAACGTTTTACAATTTTAATGAAAATCATGCAATAAAAATCCAGAGCTTATAATTGTGCTCTTTTGCTCTAATTTTTGAGCACAATTTGTCGGTAACGATAACTGAGGGTTTACTCAAATTGTACGATGCTAAAACAATTTGCAATTGCTTATTAGGGTACTGCAATTGTTATATCACAAGATCCTGTATCATGCGTTTAAAATAAAGCTTAAATGATTTAATGCGAATTTGTACCCAAGAAGATAAGCTACGTGGATCTGAATGTAATATCAAAAAATTAGTGATTTGATAGAAATGTGTACAAAACATATCTTTTGCCATCGTAAAGTTATTTTGAGCAGAAAAAGAATTTGCATGGCAATTAGAGCTGATTTATTCGAAATTTGGAAGATATTCTACTTCCTGGCTAGCCCTTGGTCTCTAACTATATAAATAAATTTAAACTAAATTATTTACTTAATCGAAAAGAACTTTACTTATGAAACTAATTTAATAGAACTAAATAAATATAAAGAATACGCGGGTTTAAATCTTTCACTACATTGAAATGTAGTGGATTCACCAAAGCACAGAGAAAACATGTTCTAAATCACCTGGGAGTATCATTCAGTTAAAATTGCAACCCCAGAGGAAACAAACTTTTATCTCTCTCTCTATTTAAAAACCGACTCTTGTCAAAGCAAAAATTTATGAGAAGTTGATCTGTCCGTTCAACAACGACTTTCATCCATTCAGCAAAACAGACGGAAAGTGAGGAAAACATGAGAGTTGAAAACTCACACTGAAAAATAATCTTTTCTTTTCTAGTGCCTCGAATTCTCGACAAGTGCTTTTTGCATCTGGCAACGTTCATAATAAAAGGTAAGAAGGAAGGGAACAAAGAAGAAGCAAAAAAAGAGCGGAATGCGGAATATGCGACGGAGACAATAAAGATTGTCGTTGAGAAGCATCTTCGAACCAGATACAACGTTCATGTTCTTCCTGCGCAAATTATGCCGTAGAACACTTGGAAAGAAACAATTACGAGCCAGAGTACTTGTCTCTGAATGACGAATAATATCTTTCCATTTAAAGTCATTAACCAAAACCACCAAGAGAAATGTTTTTTTTTTTTTTTTTTTTTTGTTAGAAGAGGAGCGGTCACTTAGAATTTCCAGTGTTCCATATTAGAGAGGTTTTGATAATCATAAGCAATCTCGTTGCAACATAAGCGTTAAAATGCTAAGAATATTCATATCGCAAACTGCAAATCAAGATATTGCTATTTCATTTTCTCATTCGTTTAGTAAATTTGTCGTAATAAATTTCCAATATGTGAGCTAATCTTGTAGCGTTTTCATTGTACCTCTAAAATCTATATTAAAAATATTCATTGGATAAATTTAAATGACTCCATAAAAAATCTACAAGAAGCGCTTTTACTGATCCAATTTAGTAATAAGGCGAATCGAACTATATTTGATTTAAGGTGAAAAATTAGTTTGTATAGTAATTAAAGTACATAAAAAATTACTCATTTTATCTTTCATAATCACTAGTCTAAATTGTATTTCATTCTCGAGCCTTTAAATGAATGCAGCGCAGATGATTCATTGTTCTATAGGTACATTTAGAAGCAACTACGAAGGTTGTTGGTAATGGACCTTGTAATTTTGAACTAATGGTCATAATGAGAACTGACACCCGAGTGGCAATACACTTTCTTCTAACTTCAAACACAGCAACTTTTGAACAGTGAAAGAACGATATTAAGTTTTTTCTAAATTCAGGGTGTATTACATTGTAATTAAATAAATGCATAGGTCTAGGGTTTGAGAAAAGAAAAGAACAGTTTCAAGAGTACGTGTTATACATGTTGCACCATGACTGATTTCAATTTTATCTTAAACATACGTCAAGTGTTTGTAATTTGTCAAGTTGATTCAAAAAATTTACTGAAAGAAATAGCAATTGATGTCCTACACACCATTTATATTTTTAAAAAACGAATTGTGCAAAAGGAAAGAAAAAAGCGTGGAAAATAAACTGTCAGGAGCAGAATAATATATTCACCATTGAGAAAAAATAAAAAAAAACGTTAAATACCATTTTCAGCTTCCAAAACCCTGTTCCAAAAAAATCATTAGTGAATAATAATAAAAAAATTCTATGATATAAACTCTTTGTTTTTCAGCATGGCCCTCATCTGCTCATTTTATAGCATGCAATTTTTTTTATCTTGACCCTCAAAATTTTGAAAGCTGTTTCAAAATTCGGAAAACTTACATTTTGAAACTTTTTAAGCAATATTATAATGATAGGGTTATTAATTTTGAAACAAATAATTGTAATTTATGGCCGTTACCTGCGTGGTATAAGTAATTTTATGTTTTATAAGTACGGTATTCCTCTCTCTTAAACAACACTTCACATCTTTCCTGCTGTCAGTAATCCACGCCGTTTTTACGCAGGAAATGATTACACTGAAAACTATTTATGCCTTCTCTCTTCAATGGATATTACAAGGCGATCAATACAAAACAGTATATTTGTTTTATATATATATATATATATATATATATATATATATCCGTCGACATCGATGGTCCTCTGTTCTGATATCTGTCGGATTCCAAGAGTTATTTGCACATAAAAATAAAATCATTTCACAACAGAAACTCATTGATATAGTTAATTGAAGATTTTCACTTGACCACGTCATTCAGTGTAATTTATTTTCTCCTTAAAAAATGGCAAACCTTTGTCGCCATAAGAGCCATGAATGACAAGTGGTAATTTAAAAACAAAACGAGAAAAAAAAAATAGTATATGAATTTTTCGTATTCGTGAAAAAAATCCATCATTTTCTTCAAAATGTTGAAAATGTTAGCTTCCTTCGCAAAAAAAAAAAAAAAAAAAGCAAGTCAACGATATTTCTTTGGTATAATTAAATCTCTAATTTTTTTTTCAACGATTCCAAAGCAAATTTTTTCTTTTTTTGCAAAAAAAAATATGAAAATTTTAAAATAATAATAAATTGCGTTGAGCAGTTAGACGTCAGTGAACTCTACGAAACCATAGAAACATCGGTGCAGCATTTAACAAAATACATAAATTAAAAATAATTTCACAAATTACAACTACTATTCTGTCTACATTCATCATAGCAGGCAGTTCATACTGATCTTATTTTGAACTATCTCAACTTTATATAGAATCTGTCGTTTTTTACTAACAAAATCAGAGTAGAATGAAAAATTGGTAACAATCATGACAATATATCACTTAAATCGTTCAGTAGCTAATCAATATATTCATTAGAGATACTTAAATTCTCAGCAACATTTTATAAACGTTCCTGTGATGTTGTTCGGAATCGTAATCTTTACAGTTTATTCCTCTTTTTTATATTTTAATACCCAGTCTTAATTCATAAAATATTTCCACTTACAAAACTTAAACAACTGATAACTATAAGAGAAAAATATTCAACTTACAGATTCATCAAATATCAAAATCTCTACAATTATGCCATCATTCAAATAATCAGATTTTCTAAACATTTTATGAAAGAAATGTATGTTTTCTGTAGCACATGTGCACAGGTTTTCAATTCAAATCTACCACAGCACATAAGCACATTAACCCGTTTCCGCCCAGCGTCATATTTATAGGACAGTTCATTTTCGCCATTATAAATAAAGCAATTCAATGTTTTGCCGATTCTTTTTCTATCCCTTGAAGAATAATGGTTTCACCCTACTTACTTAAACCAATTTGAACCGGATGGAAGCATTTTTCAGCAAGCTGCAGACACGTAAACTTCGCCATTTTCATGATTTTTTCTTGCTGAATTTCATTGTAATCGTACGAAAAGGTTTTAAAGGTAAGTTTAAATATTTTTTTCAAAATTTATATTTCAGATATTGTATTAACAGATATCTTACAACGTTTTACAATTATTTTTACTTTTATTAGTTTTAATTACAAATTTAAACTACTGTCCTAAAAATAGGACGCTGGGCGGATTCGTTAAATTTTCTGATATTTAGTTTATTTCATAGGTGCTCAAGATGTCGCGGAAAAAAGTTATTAAAACTGCCTAGGAAGCTGTAGAATATTTATTTTCGGAGGACTTAGAGTCTGAAATGATTGTTTTGCCACCTGAAGTAGGTGAATTTACAGATGAAGAAGGTTTTGATGACTCTGAAACTCTTGACCCATCTGTAAGAGACGTAATTTGTCCTATAATTTGTAAGTTGACCTAAGAAAGAGTGGATTTCGAGCAACACGAACAATAAGAAGTGACAGAATACAGCATTGTCCCCTTGAAATTGATTCTACTTTCAAAAAGACTAGCCGTGGTTCACATGATTTCTACTCTTTGATGTGAAAAATAAAATTACTGCTGTAAATTGGAATGATAACAAATGCGTTACACTTGTGACAAATTTTGACATAATTGAGCCACTAACATCTGTTTCAAGGCATGAAAAGGGAAGAGCTGAAAAAAAATAAAATCGAACAGCCATGTCTCGTAAAAAATTATAACAAAAACATGGGTGGTATAGAATCTCGTGATTGGCTTTTAGAGAAACATACCATAAGAATCCGTGGAAAAAAATGGTATTGGCCAATTATCACAAGAATTGTAGGCTGTTGTAAATACCTGAGTTATTTACAACATGGTAATTGCAGAGAAAAAGAGTATCAAAGAAATAAGGAGACATATTGCAATAGCCTATCTAAAAAAAGCAACACAGTACAAATACAAATCGGTATACCAAGTTATACAATTTCATCTCGAGTGAAGGAAATAGACACTGTTAGACGTGATGGAGTTGGCCATATAATTAGTAAAAGAGAAAAACAAAGACGATGTGAAATGCAAAATTTTTCGGGAAAACCTCTTACATTTTGCATGAAATGTAATGTAACTCTATGTATAAAATGTTTTCCAAATTACCATATATAGTGTGAATATGTTTAAACTTAATAAAAAATGTCAAATTTATTTGTGTTTCACTTTATTTTGCATTAAATATTAAAGTTCAATTGTTTGGGAACAGAAACGTAATCAAGTAATTAAAAACAAAGGAGAAGTACTAAGTGTTCAAAAACTTCCATATCCGCCCAGCGTCCTATTTATAGGACAGTAATTATCTCGGATCCTAAATTAATGGTGTGGAGTTTAATTGCATATTATATTTATTTTATGTATTTAGAACATAATTTCAAAAGTTTTTAACAAAATTTCAATTTTAAAATAAGTTGGGCGTTAACGGGTTAATAAAAAAAATAGTACATTGCTCCATCGTATTTAATTTTGAGTTACGTTCCGAAGACGAGGAGAAGTATTTTTTATCTGTTTTTCTCTCCTTATCTCCTAACCATACAACGTGAACTCTTAAAATTTAGATAACTACCTAAGATCCTAAAGGAATGCAATTACTTCTGTAAAACTGAAAAAATTCTGAACGAGGTATTCAATCCAAAAATTAGGCAAACTTATATTTTTCGAAAAAATTGTTTAAGTACTTACTCTTTGGTTATCTTTTCTGCATATGAAATGAGAAAATAAATATTAAATTCAAGAGTAGGTTATGATCGATACTAAAAAAATAAATTTATCCTCGAAAATTTAATTCTATCGAAAATAAGACAACAAATAAAAAAAAAATGGAACTCTTCCCCCTCTGATGGGGGGAAAAAAAAGATAGTTTAGTAAAAAAAAAAAATATCCAACATGAAAGGATAAAAAATATGTACAAAATTCGCAAATTTAAAAAAATATATAAAAAGTTTAATTAAGTTCAAAGTAGGAGAAATATATTATTAGTCACCCCAGGGACTATTGTTTTACGTGGGGCGTTTTGGCGTACCTGATCACTTTTCAATTATTTTATCGTTTGCTTCAATTTTAATTACGTTTAGCTAAAATATATTCAATTTAATAATTCATTTAATTCATTCAACATTTCCTTTCATTTTAATATTGTCCATTTCTCTATATTTCATCGTCTACTTTAATTCTAATATTTAATTGAGTAATATAATAATAATTATTTTTAAAAAAAAAAGCACACTTTGGGTGGCTAAATCTGTTCTGTGCAAAACTTTGCATAGAATTTTTTTCCCGTTGATTATTTATTATTGGATTCATTTAAAAAAAATGAAAATAATATGCTATATCTAAATGATAATAGTCACAAAAAAAGCTATGATGTTAATATAAAGCACAACATAAGCTCGGTAATCTGGCAGATATCGAACCAGAGCACTGCCAGATTGCATAACACGCAGAATTACTAGAAAATCATTAATACTAACGCAATCAAGTAGTAAAAGCTATGTGTTATTGCTTAAATAAAGTATTGTTTTGTGTTGATAACTTATATTACTACATCCGAGTAGAAGGCATGAAATATTTTTCTATGACTTACTGTTCTGCGTAAAAACGCCGGATTCCAGGCAGAGCCGGAAGGATAAAGTGCCGGATAATAGAGGGTGCACTGCTTTTTTATTTATTTATTTCTATTTTATTTGAAAATAATGTTTCTAAATATGGATTTTATACTTCAACATATGCGAAGACATCTTTAAACAAGCATTACTTTGAAATGAATCAATAAAACAGAAAAAAAGGTTATTTCATAAATATAAAAAGCTTCGTCATCTTGCAGCTGGATTGATGCATTAAAAGGTGGACGAACTAAACCAAGCACAGCGCTTTTATCACTCCTATAAAACACCTTCTTCATACCGCTTCGGTAAACACATCACTTGCCACTGTATTTATTGCACCTTGGCCTTTTCTTTTTTCCTTAGGACAAGAAACTCAAAATTGAAAAACACAACTTCACTCATCAACAAGTTGAACAGAATGCCTTGTATATCTCATGTGAATTATTACCCTAACACTTTCCACTCTTTCAACAGGGACGAAATGCCATTTTTTTTTTTTTTTTTTTTTTTTTTTGAATTCAAGTAGGAGGGGGGAGAGAGAAAAAATGTCTTGCTAACGTTTTTGGAAGGACAGAAGGAGGAAGGAGGGAGGGAGATATCAGTTGCTTTTCCCACACTGTGTAATCGATAGAAAGTCTTTATTTTTGTTCGGTTTTTGGACCATTTTTAGGGTTGGAATAATTTTATGAGGATCAGTGATGTTCGGGATGGGTTGCCATACCTCTAAAAATAATCTTTTTCTTGGCTTACCCTCTCTGGGGTTGTAAGGTATGAAATCTTCCATAGAAGTAACATATAAGGATGATTGTGGTTATAATGCCAGATCATGCAAAATATCAGATTAATGTTTCTTTGTTATAAGCCTTCATACTATTTAGATTGAATGTAATGATGACAAGACCAAATTTGTATTTCGGATAATATTTTTTAAAGACTCATTGCAAATATTGCCGTTCCAACATTACAAATCCTATATTAATGAAATTATTATTTATACAATCATACTTCCATGTCACTTTTCATCTTTTTTCATTTTTAATAATTTGCAATGCGCGTTTCGGCTATTTTTCATTTCTTCCTTTTTAGTTAATATGTAAACTTGAAGGTGTTTTACAAAAGCATTTTTTAAATGCTAAACATCAAAATTCCAGTTTTCTAGTTCCTCGCCACTTCGAAACTCATTGAATGGAAAATTTGATCTGCAGTAATGAACAAAAAAAATAAATTGTTAAAAGTAGAACTATTTTCGCGATAAAATTACGCTATATATAGATGTAAATTTTTTAAAACAATTTTAATACATCTTTATGCAGTTTTTTAGAACATTGCGAAGTAAACTTTTTCATATTAATAAGTTAAGAAATCTATCTCGCTAATTATAAATTTTTTTAAAAAAAATCGTTAGCTATTTTGTAGTTTTTTCAATAATTCCAACTCGGTCTCTGAATGATAATCATCATTTAAAGTACCAATAGCAGTTATACATATTCACTGCAAACAGTAGCGGGACTATCATGTTTTCCGCTTCAACTAACATTTTGGGGATTTTTTAATATGATATTGTTTGAATTGAAATCTCTCCTAACGAATAAAACGCAACTAACGTAAATTAGAATTATTGAAGTTTAGTAAATACTTTTGATGAGTCGCATTAATCAGCAGAGAAGAATGTTATATGAAGTTTGTGGCAGAGTGAATATATATAAAAGGATTAGCGACCGTATTGACAAGGGTAACGAGTTATCAGATCATAGCTACGAAAAGTCTGCATAGAATCAGTGGACAGAATTCCCATCGCCGCTAAGTCTACTAAGAACTGGGTTCAATTGATCCGTTTCAGATACAAGTAATCTTAAAAATATTAATCTACAGAATCAGATGCGTATAAGAGCTTTGCCCACAGATATCAGAAGCTAGGGATTGATATTTGAATATACATACATCCGAATACAATAACATAGTTATTATCACTGAACGATATTTGGCTATTGATTCGTGACTATTTTAAATATAGTCGAAAAGTGACACTATCAAGTGAAGGAAATAATACCTGGGCGCTGTGGCGTAGCGTGTGGGTGCAGAGGGGCTATGGTTCCGGACGGCAAAATATGGGGGGAGGGGGCTGCTGATCTAGCTAATCCTGTCAGTAGCATTAGGTCATGGTAATTAGATGAGTTAACTATATTTTCATCGGGACTACACAGCTACTCATGCTCAGTTTCAGAGCAATTGAACAAGTGGAAGTGGTTCAAAATATATATATAGTAGTAGGATTTGACCAAAATAAATATACTTACATTATGCGATGTGAAATAGAAATTTGTCAAATATTTTATTCAAAATAAGAAATTAAATTCCACTTCTTGAATTTCAACAACAATCGCATAATTTTCTTCAGTACCAGCCTGGGCAGACGTTGTACTCCTGGTTCATATTATAGTAAGAGGAGGGAAAACAAACAGATTAATGTGTGCCGAGACAGGGAGGAGAAAGCAGGAGGAAGCATGAAAAGATGAAAGGAAAGGATATTTTTTTTCTTTATGGTTTATATATATATATATACAGGGGTTGGACAAAAATATGGAAACACCTTTTAAAAAACATGTTTGTTTGCTTAATATGGTGTAGGAAACCCGTTGGCATCCAAAACTGCTTGCAGTCTTCTCGGAATGGATAAATACAGTTCCTGTATGTGTGCCAAGGGAATATTATACCATTCTTCCTGCAAAACGGTGGCAAGTTCAGATAACGATGTTGGCGGTGGATAACGAGAACGCACTTTCCGTTCCAATGTAGACCACAAAGGTTCGATAATATTCAGGTCTGGTGACTGTGGTGGCCAGGGGAGATGGGACAAATCCTCCTCGTGCTCAGAAAACCAGTCCTGGACAATGTGAGCTGTGTGAACAGGGGCTTTGTCGTCTTGGAAGACACCATCACCATCGGGGAACAAAGTTTGTACCATGGGATGAACTTGATCTGCCAAAATGTTCACATAAGTCTTGGCATAAGTCTGACACAGTTATCATGGGGCCAGCAGAGAACCACGATATGGCTGCCCAAACCATAACAGAACCCCCGCCATGTTTCACTCTTGGCAACAAGCAGTCTGTATTATAGGCTTGAGATGGCGTTCTCCAGAAGTGGAAAACAATGTGAAAGAAGACTCGTCAGACCATATTACACGCTTCCACTGCCCTATAGTCCAGGCTTTATGACTTAAACACCACCTTTTCCTGTTACGGGCATTAGCATCACTGATGAGTGGCTTCTCAATTGCAGCACGGCCAGAAATTCCCTGTTTATGAAGCTCCCTTCTAATTGTTTTGGTACTCACAGGGTTCTGTAACACAACATTCATTTCAGCAGTAACTTTTGCAGCTGTGGTCTTCTTATTTTTCGTCACAATTGCCCTTAATGATCGTCTGTCACGATCACTCAGCACACACTTTCGTCCGCGTTGTGATTCAGCAGATGATGTTTTTCCGCTTTTCAAATATGCGGAATAAATCTTCGATACAGTACCTCTAGAAACACCTCGGCTACCTTGCTTACGGAAGCACCTATCATACGTGCTCCAACAATTTGCCCACGTTCGAAGTCTGTTAACTCTGACATAATGCAATGACAACCTCACATAACAGTACTCCGACAACAACTGAACTGCTTAGCACATTTACGAAGTTGTATAGGTGGCGTTAGTAGTCAAAAACGCCAGCGTCACCTACATATTTCATTAAAATCAAACTTTCTTTTCAAACATGCATTTTACAAGGTGTTTCCATATTTTTGTCCACCCCCTGTATATATATATATCCAAAAGAGACTTGTTTTTTTTTTTGGTGTATATTTTTATAGTGAAAGAACTACCACACTAAAAAAGAATAATGATTATAAATGGTTTAATATTTAAAGAGAGAATTAAAGCTCGATGCGATTGACAACATTACTCTAATTACAAGGGAGGGCGAGGAGAGAAATGGAAATAAACCTGTGAGTGTAAACACCATTGAATTAGAGTCCACCAGGTAGAGGTCAAGCTCGCGCGTAGGTGTTGCAAGAGAAAGCTGAGATGAATTTGGCATAAGTCCGATGCAAAACAATGATTTAAAGCAGAGGTCTTCAACCTGGATTCCGTGGAACCTTAGGGTTCGCTGGAACTTTGACAGATGTTCCGTAAGAGATCACTATCTGCTTAATCTAAGCTAATAATTAAAAAAAAAAACCTGTAAGATTGAATACTTAAAGGCAGTTAGCTTTCAAAAATAAATATAAATAAATATTTTTATGATAAAATAAAATCTTAAATTTCGTAAAAGTCCCGTGCTTCAAATACATTTATCAAGATATTTTAGTTCACATAGTGGTCTCCATTCTTAGGCTCTAGTGAAGAATCTCCTACTTATTTGGCTACTTATTTCACTATTTTCAAGTTATAAAGTAAAATTAACGCCACTCTTTAAATTGAAATTTTGAGCAGATTGCATTTTGAAAGGTAATATTTAATGCTTTTCTAATTTGTTCAATATTTTAGTCGATGGTAACTTTAATCCTGATAAAAATGTAAAAATTCGTATGGTTCAACATTTATCAGATCAGTAAAAAAAAAATATTTCTTGAATATTTTCCTGTTCAAAAAGACAAATTATCTTGGATCCAAAATCCTTCTCAAGACTGTGTCACCTCTGAACTCCCAGTAAAAGAACAGCAAATTGATACATAGACCGACACTCAATTGAAACTAAATTTAAAGTCAAGTTGATATTATGCATTTTTGGAATGACATTAGAAAAGAATATCCTGAAATTGCCAAAAGAGCTGTGAAACATTTAATGTCATATGTTTCAACATATGTATACGAAATTTTTTTCTCTTTGTACGCTGTTACATAAACAAAATACAGAAACAGATTGAGAGCTGAAGACGACATTAAGTTCATTGCAGATTTCAACAATTATTCCAGACATAAAAATATTTTGCAATAAAAAACAATCAGAGCCAAGTCATTGAAAAAAACTTCTTTTTATTACTTTATTATGATTTAAAATATTGTTACTTTTGTTTATTATTCAAAGAATATGTTTTAGGAAACCAAAGAGAGAGAGAGAGAAAGAGAAATATTAGCTACCTCATATTCATTATCTTATTAAGACGTTTCTATTGTGATAAAATAGGGACGCAATAATAATTTTGTAAATTTGAGTAGGATAAAACTTTGATATCCTATCTTTTTTTCTTCTCTTTGATCAAGGGTTCCTTTCAAGAAAATAGTAAGCTCTAAGTGTTCCACAAGGTTTAAAAGATTGAATACCACAATTTTAAGAGATGGATTTAAAATAAATGAAAACCTGTTTTGCCATTGGTCAACACAAAGCCAGTGCTGTTCTACTATTGTTTGAGGAGGATAAGTTGGAAAAATGGGAGAAAGGGAAAGCTGAATGAGCGAAGGAAAAGATGTTTGATTTTGAAAAAGTGAAATTTTAAGGCGGATAAAAGTTTAAATAAATATAAAATGTATGATACGAAGATAGAGGTGAATGCCACAATTATGAGCAAAAATAGTATGAGCTTTCATAAACGGATTATCGTGGTAGGAAAGAGTTTTGTAGAATTTATGGGCGAGGTAAGAAATGTAGGTTTTGACTAAAGAGGGATTTATTTGATTTTATGATCTTAATGAATTATGATCCTTTGATTTTAAGATATTTATGTATGACATTATTACGAAAAACCAAAGGGCATTAACAATAATTTGAAAAATTTTATTTTAAATAAATATAAGTTTTTAAGTCATGTTTCAGCGACATGACCCCACAAACTGAGGAAGCGTAAAGGAGGATAGGGCGGTTGATCTGTTTATAAAAAAAAATTTGATTGGGAGGAAGTAGTGGGAGAAGCGGCCAGTTAATGGGATGCATTTATAAATTTTTGCCCAGCATTTGTCTATAATTTGTTGGATGTGTTTTTGAAAAGTTAGTTTTGAATCCAAGTAAACTCCCAGGTATTTAATTTCAGTGTTCCAATTAATATAATTAGAGAAAAAGTTTTTCTTTAGGAGAAGGAAGAGCGTGACTTTTACGGAAGTTTAGGGCTTTTCTTTTTTGGCATCATCTAACTAACTGTATTGGGTGAAGATAGCGTCGGCGTCGGCAAAGAGGCAGATACTGGAGAAAGGTGTTTGAGGGAAGTCATATGTGAATAAATGGTAAAGGTAGGGAGATAAAACAGATCCCTGGGGACAGCCTGCAAGAATTTCACGAATAAAAGAAAATGCAGTTTACTATAACTTGAAATGTACGGTTTTTGAGAAAGCTATTGATGGTGTATAGTGGGATATTAAGTTGGATTAGTTTGTAAATGCAATGGTCGTGCCACAGGCGGTCGAATGTTTGTTTGTTTGCTATTTCATATCACGAAAAATACCGTCTTTAATTTTTTTGTTACTGTAGCCTTCAATGAGGGTGTTCACAACACGAAGAAGTTGGTGTATAGTGCTATGTTTATACCAAGCTGTGAATCAGGGAGAATGTTGTTAAGATAAATATGATCAAGATCCATTTTAGAAGAATTGTTTCAAAGATTTTAGAGATGACGTTAAAAAGGCTGATAAGGCGATTAGGAAGGAATGGTCTTGGCCTGGTTTGACGAAAAGGAAAATTGTAGCATACTTCCTTTGGAAGGAAAGCAAAAGTAGAGAATGCATTTATTAAAGACTTTTGTGGTGTGGGTAAAAATGTTAGGAGGAAAGCATTTGAAAGTAATATTATGAATGCCATCCTCACAAAGGGCTTTTCGTTTATTAAGATTTTTAATAAATTGAGCTATTACAGGGGGCAATGTGAGGGTGGGGAAGAATTGTTTTGATAAGGTGAAAGATAATTAGCAACAAAATTGATTGTTTGTTCGATATGTTGTTAACTGAAAGGGAAGCTGTTAATTTGAAATGAAAATTCTAAAAAAAAGGGCAAATAGACCTGCTTAGTCCTTTGCAGAATTGACTATTCCATTTGGGCCATTGAAGGAGAGGAAGAATGGGTTGGTATTTTTAGTAAGCTTTTTGGTCCTATTGAAAAGGCTGTCATCATCAATATTTAATTCTTTGAGTAAATTTTCCCATTTTTGGTTTTTATACTTATTGTTTTCTTCCTTGATTTGTTTTTGTAATTGATTTAATTCAGTTTTAAAAGAGGGGTATCGAAATCGTCAGATTCTGCGAATTCCCCCTTTTTTTTTTATTTGATAAGATATCTGATGTGTTGGGGAAGACGGAAGTGGGAGATGGTGATGGTTTTGCTAAATGTTTTAATGGCATTCTGAATATTATCAGTGAAGGAGGAAATAAAGTTTTCAAATTCTTCTATGTTTTGAATAGAAGAGTTTCCTGAAATGGTACCTCTGAACAGGGGCCAGTTGGTGGTAGTGAGTGATTGAAGTGGAAATGGAAGGAGGATATTGAAAATATTTTCGAATATGACAGGATTGTGATCACTGCTGAAAGGATTAATGCCTTCAGTACGACAATTTGGGATATTTTTAATTAGAGCTATATAAATGATGCTGTTTAAGTCCCAAAGTAAAAAAAATGAGTAGGGGAGTTGAGTTTAATGGGTAGGAAATCATGAGATTGCTATTAGGATGTCGTGGAAGGCACACCCAGAACTGTTTGACCTGCTTCTATTCCAAGTGGGATGTTTCGCGTTGAAGTCACCGAAAATGAAGCCAGAGTTGTTGTCATTAAGAATATTTTCTATTTCAAAGCAATAGAGAATGTTTTTAGGGGATGATAAATAGTAGAAATAACATTTTTATTACTGCGGTTTTTGATAAAATGTGTGGTATTTTCAGAGGTGCATATGCTTTTGTAAACGAGATGATGGGGGGATTGAGTTTTTAATGATAAGCGTAGCATTGCTGCTCCGATGTGAAATACGATCCGAGAGGTGAACTGTATAATTTGAAATATGGAGGGGGTCGGGATTGAGGTGAGTTTCCTGGATTCCGATAATGTCTACATTGAGTTAAGATATGAATTCGTTCAATTCGTCGATTTTAATCCTTATGCCATTTGTATTCCAACTGATGATAAGATGCGAGGGAGAAAAAAGCGGGCGAAGACTAAACATTAGACTGATTGTTACAAATTTGGGGTAAGGCATTAAAAAGAATTTCAAATTTTTGGCATGTGTCCATGTTTGGATTAGAGAATTGAATTGTTAGGTTTTTAAAAATTTAAATGGTTTTTGAAATTTTTGACGTATCAAAAATTTTGAAGAAATATTTAATGTCTGAAGAGAACGTGGAGAAAGAGGAGGTTGGAGGGGTAATGGGATCAATTGAGTTATTGGCTGGTATTGTAATTTCGGCAGAGATGACTGGGCGTTAGTGGTGAATGTGGCTGTTTGGTCAGGGGAGTGTTTCATTAATTGTTTGAGCGGCTTTTTCGGCCCTTTCTTCCCAAGTATTTGTGGTAGAAGGAGAGGAGGATTTAAAATGGAGGGGATTTTCGGAGAATTCTGAATAATTAGTTCCGTGGAGACCATCACAGTTTGCAGCATTTGAGGGAGGAAGGTCGATAAATTTAGGACTTTCTTTGGAAAGATGATTTTCGTAACATTTAAGGCTTCTCGGAGATCTAATGCAATATTTAGAATGATAGCTTAAACTTAGACATCTGCAGTACTTATTTGAATTTTCGTGTTTTGCGGAGAGGTTCGATTTTAATTTTGAGATAGGCTAGGTAATCAAAGGAAAAAATTTCAGCGTTTGGGGTTTTTTAAGAAGAGCTGTATGTGAAATAGGGGCATGGCTTGGTTTGTTTTACGTGATTTTATCATGTGGCATGTTTCAACCTTTCAACATGATAAGGCATTTTTTTTTTTATTTCTATAGGAGGCGGTAAATTTAGGGTTCAAACCGGGTAGCAGAAATCCACGCTACGCCACTGCTTGGGCTTTGCAAAACTAAAAGAAAAATTGAGACACATAATATTTTTAAAAATGCTAAACAGTACGATTGATAACAATATGTGGTAATATTGTAGTTTAATTACGAAAATCCAAACAGTGATGACTTAAAGCATTATTCAAAATACTTACTAAGGAATTACATGGAAAAAAATACCAAAATATACTTAAAAATATTATCTAAAAGTAACACATACATATAGACGGATTATACATAATTAGTTAATAAAGATAATATACATTTATTAATCAACTAATCTGGGTCGCAATATTCAAAGTATTTAGCGAAGATTCTGTAATATCTATACAGGAAGAAAACATGAAAACACATTTAACACACTTCCGTTTCCTCTACTTTAAGCAAAAAATCTAAATTTTTCTAAAATGATGAGAAATAATCATAAAGGTTCAGAAAATAAATTTAAAAAATGCATTTAAAAGTTTTAAAAATATTTCAAAGGTTCCTAAAAATAAAAATGGCATAAAACAATGAAATATTATGTATTTCATTCATATTGGTCTGTCAAGTTAACTGTATCAACTAATGACAAGAATAAAACGGTTTTTTCAGTCTAAAAATTCGGACCAGATAACAACACACAAGAAGTTTATAGGTACTAGTTTAAAGTTATCAAACCATTGGCAAAAACTTCATATATCCCCCTTTTCCTTGGTTTCACATCTTAAACGAAAATATTTAGTAAAATAAAAGGAAATTCTACATGAAGATATTTCTGAAAGTAGATATTTCTGACTCATTTCTGAACTTCTAGGGATAAGGGCTAAGCACCGTATATTCACAGATATTTTTTAGGATAAAGATCTGATTACAATTAAAAGAATAATACATTTATAAATTAACATCATTAATATAATGAAAATTACACTAAGAGTTCTGCACTTCATTTCTCCATAAAAAAAAAATAATTTACGAAACTGAGGATGAAATAATGGTGATTGCTGTTAAAAATATCGCATATAAGTAATTAATTTTTGTTGAAACATTGTTTTAACGCATCATCCACAATAGTTCGATTGTTCTCTCTTTTCCGAAGGAGTAACGTGAAGTTGTCTTCACATATCTTCCACTCTTTTTGGCTTGATTGTTAAAGACGCCACCAAAGACTAGGCGAGTTTTCTTCGGGTCCAAAAACGAAGAGTTCGAAACGCCACCGTCACTCAAGATCCAACCAAACCTCCGACACGGGGTAGAAAAATTACTCCAAAAAGTGTAGCCTAAGTGGTGACCCCAAAACTTGAGCACTACAAGGCAGCACAGCCTAGAACTAATAATTGAATATACTTCCGATGCAAAATTTGCCTGCGTATCAAACTAAGATACCCACACATAAATCATGACAAATGGTATACCGGTTACGGTGCAGACATCAAATAGATAAAACCATCTCATTCAAAGGAAGGCGATGACATCAAAAGAAACTATAACAAAAGAAAAAACGAACACGCGGGAGGGGATGTTTATCAATTGCAAATTGCTGAAAAAACAGCATTCAATAAAATAATATCGTTCATCACGTTGCCTCTCCGTATCAGATGAAGAATCCCTTATGGCTTTAAGTTGTTAAAAGCAATGCAAAAAACATGACATGATAAGTGTTCTCCGGACCAACAGATAGAGGGTTCGAACCCCCATACACACACACATTTCCTCCCACCCCCTTTCCTTTCGTCAACCGCCCTCTTCAGTCACGGTATAGAAAAACCATCCCCATAGCTGCGGAAAACATCACGCCGCAGAAATGGTAATGCGAAAGGAAAACATTTCTGCCTCATTCCTCTTTTTTGGGCATTCCGAAAAACCATTGAAACATACTTACATGCGATAATAGTCGTAAAACCTAGAGTCTGACTATAAATTCTATGGTCTATAGTTTCTATGACAATAAGTTCTATAACGGATCTCGAAATATAAAGTTGTTCGAATGCCGGATTTCGAAATATAAAGTTGTTCGAATGCCGGATTTCGAAATACAAAGTTAATCCAGTCCTGATTGGAATAACCAGATATCATCAACATCAAAAAGACAATAATTTGACCGGTTAATAGGGAAGAAATGAAAGTGCACCAGTGAAAGACGTAACAAAGAAAATGATAAAAAAAAGTGTCACTGTATCACGAGATAGCTATGAAAAAACATTCTATTGCGTGGGTTTTAGCAATATCTAATAAGGAAAATATGTATATAAAAAAAACCCAGAGATAATAAGGTCAAAGTATCTATAGCCCAACGGTGTACCAGAAATTGACCTTTTAACACAAAACTTTCAGACTTGAGATTCTCGGAGTGATAATATATCCCATGAAAAGTGGGGTCGTGTCATTGTCACCATGCCGTTTGTCATTTTCTTGATATTTATCACGAATGTATTGAATTGTGGCGGACAACTGTGGAGACTTAAGTAGACAGCGGTTTCCCTTATTCCTTCTAATCGTTTCCTTGCCCAACTTTAGACGAAAAAGACTTCAGAGAGATTATGTGAAACTTTTTTTTTACTCGAGTAAACAACGCAAGTATGTGTTCTTATTAATAACATTCTTATGAAAAATAAAAACTTAAGGTATTTTTATTTATTTATTTTGTTGCACACTGATTTTAATTAATAATAATATCTAATGAAAGCTTCATTAAATTCTGCAAATAAAATGTCGATGAAAAGTAACAGGTCAATTGAAAAGTCAACGGCCTGACACATAGACGGGGCTACTAGAATTAAATCCATATGTTTTTTAGTTAGCCCTAACCCTCAAAAGATGCGTGTATAAATTTGACAGCTATCAGATCATTAGTTTGTGAATTATAGCATTTTGAGTGAAGCAACTTTTGTTCTTGTGAAAAAAATGGATAAAAAGAAATTTCGCGTGTTGATAAAATATTGCTTTTTGAAGGGAAAAAATACAGTTGAAGCAAAAACTTGGCTTGATGCCGAGTTTCCGGACACTGCCCCAGGAAAATCAACCATCAAGGATTGGTATGCTAAGTTTAGACGTGGTGAAATGAGCACCGAAGACGGTGAACGCAGTGAACGCCCAAAAGAGGTTGTTACCGACAAAAACATTAAACAAATCCACAAAATGATTTTGAATGACCGTAAATTGAAATTGAATGAAATAGCAGACACTCTAAAGATATCAACTGAATGTGTACATCATATCATTCCCGAATATTTGGGTATGAGAAAGCTCTGTGCAAAGTGGGTGCCGCGCGAGCTCACTTTTGACCAAAAACAACGACGAGTTGATGATTCGGAGCAGTGTTTGAAGATGATCAAGCGTAATAAACCCGAGTTTTTGCGTCGATATGTGACAATGGATGAAACATGGCTCCATCATTTCGCTCCGAAGTCCAATCGACAGTCATCCGAGTCGACTGCACACGATGAACCCGCTCCCAAGCGTGGGAAAACGCAACAGTCGGCTGGCAAGGTTATGGTGTCTGTATTTTGGGATGCGCATGGAATAATTTTCATTGAAAAAGGAAGGACCATCAACAGCGACTATCACATAGCGTTATTGGACCATTTGAAGGACGAAATCGCCGAAAAGCGGCCGCATTTGAAGAAAAAGAAAGTGCTGCTTCACCATGACAATGCACCGTGTCACAAGTCAGTGAAAACGATGGCAAAAATCCATGAATTGGGCTTCGAATTGCTTCCTCATCCACCGTCTTCTCCAGATCTGGCCCCCAGCGACTGTTTCCTGTTCTCAGATCTCAAAAGAATGCTCGCTGGGAAGAAATTTTCGTCGAATGAAGAGGTGATCGCCGAAACTGAGGCCTATTTTGAAGCAAAGGACAAATCGTACTACAAAAATGGTATCGAAAAGTTGGAGGGTCGCTATAATCAGTGTATCACTCTTGAAGGGAATTATGTTGAATAAAAAAAACTAATTTTGCCAAAAAAATGTGTTTTACTATGGTAGACCGGGGACTTTTCAATTGACCTGTTAATATACTCGTACAAAAAAATCACTCGAGGTGGCTTCGGCCGCTGTTCTTTGAGCCTGTACTTTCCGCCTCGTGCCCTTCTTTTTCAAAAGAGCACTTTAAAGTTGTCTTGCTCTAATGTCAGAGCCCGATCGAGATTGGCACACATTTCCAAGCAAAAAAAAAAAAAAAAACATCAATTTTCATATAAATTTATGACGTTCTAATGCATACACCCGTTTATGATGCAGTATTCTCAAAATTTAAGAACATTCCAAAAATAGGCCATTTTTCACTAGATCAAACACGAAAAGTTTAAAATCCATTCAGCATTATAATATCTGAGATGAAACATGTTTGGTGTTAAATACACCTCAAGAAAGAGATTGATTCAAAAAGATATTAGAAATATTGTTAAATACGCTGCTCTCTAAACGATAGCGAAGTCAGAATATAAAATTTATATTAAAGCATAATTTATCTAAAAAGTGTTCCGATTTCGAGTCCTATCCTTTAACATGAGACGAAGATAACTTAAATATAAAACCTTACAAAACAACAATATATCACAAAAAGGAAAATAATTCTTCTTTTTAAAACTTTTCAAGAATGTCGCCTCTTTTTCTAAATTATTCTAACTACTCTGAAATAAGAAACCTTGAAACAATTATTCGAATAATGCCTTTACGTAGCTTATGGGAGAACTTTTCCGTTACAGCCATATCATGTATATTTCACATCATATTAGCACTTTAGACATTGGAATTATTCTTATATTACTCATTTTGGTTTCTATTATTTTCATAGAACCCCTTTTGCTTAATTTCTTTTTCCAAGTTAGCTAGTAAAATCCCTAGATTATCAAAGAATTGGCAAAATTAACATTAAGAAAGATGCCAAGCCAAACAGGGGTTGTTGGTAGAAAATACGCCAAAACAAACAAAAAAAAAGTGGTAGGGCTTTAAAGGGAAGTACCCTTATGGGTAATGCACACAAATTGTAGGACCGGCCTCAAACAGGCAATCATAAAAAAAGAAGCAAATTATTATTACCATTATTATTTGATATTCGTGTATGTAATCCTGGCGATGATATGTCTTAAAAAAAATTGAAATCAATCATATGAATGTGTAAGGCAAAACACGATTTCGTGATTCACTTGTATTCCCATCGTTTCTAGAATTTCTCAAATGGCAATTTTAGACAAAAGAAGCAAAATGCATTGCATATACATATTCTACATAGTAAGGGTGGGTTTTTTTGCACATAAATCGTCCATAAAATAAAAATATTGTGAAAATAAGTATATTCCTCAAAGAACAATAAAATGTTTTGTTAAAATAGAGTACAGAACGCAAGATAAATTTGGCGATTTTTGGTTCGATAATGATTTTATTCTGAAATTTTTGCTTATTCGCTAACCCTAACGATATTAGGGTTTTTTTTTTAAACACTTAAGGTAGCTTAGCGACCCGTTTTAAAAGTCGCTAAAAATCGCCAAAATCGTCGAACTGCACCTCAGACTCAATGACAACAATTAGAACAGAGGGAAGGAGTAACTGCCTACTTTTTTGGGGGGAAAGATAAAATGTTTCTTCCATTTTAGCCGCCTAAAACTAGGAATTATAAATAAAACATTTGTATAAACCATATTGTCTTATCTCACCAATTTATCTTTCCCTTCGTTTCTTTAATTATGAAAAAGCTTGCTAAGTGGAAATATGCACAAAATTCAATTCTCATGCTTAGCAGCTAATAACTTCGTACGGCACCACAGCAAATAATGGAGACAAGCGCAGCAAGTGTAGCATGTGATGTAAGTAAGGGTAGCCAATGTAGATAAATGTGTGGAAGTCTACGCCAGGTGAAAGCAAACACTTTACGTGGTTTAAGCAGAAAAACTGAACACATGACTGAGAAATTTATTTTATGTTGTATATCTTTCTTTCGATGATATAATAGATTGTATTGATTCGAACACCTAATTAAATGTTATTTAGTACAAGTAATTTATAAAAGTGTTTTTATTTTTCCTTAAATATTTTGTAGTATAATAACTTTCTGCTTAAATATTTTGTAGCCTCTTGAGTAAAGTTATTGGTTGAATTTTGGCTAAATATCATACAAGCCATATGTTTTCTAATGAAATTACCTCTGATCATTAATGATTTTAATACATGTATAATAACATGTATGCAATATATGTATAATTTTAATACATAACTAAATTTAAATAATAATCAAAATTTCAAAAAAAAACCAATCAGGTACTAATTTTATAGCTAAATTTTAAAATTTGTGAGTGTGTCTACCTCTACATTCCAGTTATTTTTTGTAGTCAAACATTTTTGTTCCCCTCCATTTCTAATTCTCAATCGCCGCCACTGCTTCTTACACTTGATTTTAACCAAATGGTTTCATCTTCATTTACAATGCATAATTATCTGAAAATATTAAATATACATAGGATTTGATGCAGTTCACACCCGTAATGGCACCATTTTGAATTTTTTGACGATCAGGCTTTTGATACCGAATATCATGGATACCAATTGCCATTTGCAGTACTTAAATATATGCATTATAACTATAACAACAACAGAAAATGAACATGCATCCCTGTGTATATTGCATCTAGATCTGTAAGGCTGAAGCATTTACAACCGGATTGGAGCCTTTTTTTTTTTTTTTTTGATGCTAAGGCTTTTTATGCCAAATTTCATGCAGACAAATTGTTGTATGAGGTCTAAATGCCACGCATACTTTGATGGAGGTAAAAAAAAAAGCTTCACATTCGAGCGTCCACTGTATTTTTGCCCAATATTTTTTTTTTATTTTTTGACTAAAGCTATTCCTAATAAGAAAAATTAAATATCTAAGAAACATAATGATACATAAAAATAACTCATGCAATATATATGATAGATAATTATGCAAACGAAATGCCTCTTCGGGTGCATTTATCCGAGGAATAATTATTTTCTAAGGCTAAGACTTATGTCATAAAACTTGTAAATTAATCGTTGATTACAAGTACCTGGATTTCTCAATAAAGTTTTAAAAAGTAAAAATCAAAACGTGTTTTTTTCTCCTTTTTTTTATCGGAATTAAAAGAATTTCTAAGATGTACGTAACAGCCAATGATCCGTTTTATAGTCAATGACGTTTGATTAATTTACTAATATCGCATTAGAAGCAAAACGAGGAACATTGGCGATAGACCTCGTAATTTTGAACATCAGTCAAGTGACGAGGACAATACCTGAGCTGGCACCTTCCTTCCTCTAATTTCCACCCTACGTTATGGGAGGACACTGAGTCTCGACAGATTTAATGTGCATCAACCCCGACTAGACGGCGGGTCTTTAGTAACATCAAAGTTTGAATTCACGACTCGACAAAAACTGCCAGCCGAGAGTCCGCTACCACGACCATTAGGCTACATCGACCACATCAAAGAAAGAAAAATAATAGGAAAAAAAAATATTCCATGATCTTACACGCTCTTCCACAATCAATATTGTTTAATTTTAATATCTGAAAATAATACCAGTATTAGCAATAGCTTTAATAATTTATTGTTTACTTTAATATCTTATGATTTGCCTTTATTTTAATATTTGAAATTTATTTACATTTTTTTTTTATCACAGAATCGTTTGGCTTGATTCATTTTGTTGTTCAATTTAGCATCGTTTTTTTTTTAACTTTAGAATGTTTGTATTCTTTCAAGAATAATTAGCGTTCGATAGATAAAACTGAGCACTAAGAAAAAGTAAATAAAATTATATGTTATTTGAAAATGCAGATGTCTATTGAATTATTTGTGCGACTTTATTGATCGGAGTAATTCATCAAATTAAAGAAGAATCAGTTCGATTTAAAGGTCCAGTTAAATGCATTCATCGATTTGATCGATTGTGGAACGAACTACTATAATCGAATTTAATATTTATCAACAGTGACTTTGCCTCATACGTGAGTTATAACCAAACCAATGCATTTCAAAAGGATCAAAAGAAAAGTGCATGCGTGGTTACGCTAAATCAGATTACAACTTTGCTGATTTTGGCCTCACTGACTTTTCACCTCGAGTTTCTTTTTGAATGCATCTCTAAACAACCCTGAAGTGTCGATGGTTTAAATCAATGCTTCTCCCTAAGGAATGAGAGGATTTAAGGATACGCCGTAAGATCTCAAAATGAAATTTTCAGACGCAGACAACTTTGGGAGAGATTTCTAATATTGATCATTGAATCTTGTAAGGTATGTCATTCTAAGTAAAAACTCGTGCACAATTTCTGGTTTACAATTCATACATCAGTAAATGGACAAAATGGTTTTATTTTTTGTGCAACGACTGCTACTTGTTTTCTCATGATTTGCACACAAAAACATGATGAGTTTTAAAGTACTACAAACGATTCTCGACTTTCGCAATTAATTGGTTTCTGAACAGTGTATGCAAAAACTAAAATTTACAAAAGTAGAGTAGAATGTAATAAAATATTGAAAAAGTTCTTACGAAATATATATTTTTAATAGGGGTATTAATATATTAAAAAAATAATTTGTTGATTAGTATCAGATTACAAACTTATCAAAAGAAAGTTGCATTGTACGCCTGTCCTTCTTGGTAAAAAGTTTTGTAACATGCTGTTCCTTAATCTATAATACTTGTTGTTGTATAGAATACATCCAGCTGTCTAGTTTTTCCCAACACAGAGATCCGTTAACTATAGTCAATACGCCTCGTAATTATCAAATATCGTCAAACACGAGAATAGATAACTGAACTGCACCCCATTCTGCACATCCGCACCAACCCATCTTGGACTTTGAGCCTCGACTGATTTAACGTACATCAGTCTCTCTCCACTACAGCTTTTTAGAAGAGTCAGGATTCGAACACGCGGTTCAACCGAATCATCGTCGACTACAAGCTAGATGTCTTGGATACCTATCATCTTTTGCATTACCTTTCGTACGAGAAATATAAATTTCCAATAGGATCACATTCTACCATCATGGTAAAAAAAAGTTTCGTTCACATTTACTTTATTGTCTGTGGTTTGACAACGATGATGTAATGCACTAATTTTTAAATACATTACAAAATATGTAGAAATGTGCGATTAGTAAGAGAGCAGAACTTTCTAAAGTCCAGGAGTGTCAGTAATTTTAAATTTTAAAAAATATATTTCGTATAAAAAATTGATTCAAATAAAGAAAGCAGCATTGCCTACTATTTCTACTGAAAAAGTAAAAAAAAAAAGTGAAATCATTCAAAAACTAAAAGATTCTGCTAAGTGAAATACAAGCAGCTATTTAATAATAATAATACACAAGTGTGTTAATAATAATATAAGAAATACAAGCAGCTATTTAATATTAATAATAAAATGGCTGATCGAGACACAACATGTAAATTTTTTATGCATGGCACATCATTCACATACAAAAAAAAAAGCTATCAGAATTTTAAAAACTTTTACTTCTTCTCTTGGAACATATTTCTGACTTTAGTCAGAGTCAAGGCACCAGAAAAAGCTCAACACTTGGATGAGTAACACGGTCAACTCCGACGCGTTCTTTCGAAACAAGGCAATTTCTTCTTTTTATGTATAAGCACAAAGTGTGAATCATGTTACTTAAAAAGAATAAAAGCTTTAAGACAAAGCAAAGATTTAATTTAAAGGTCATAAATTGCAATTAAATTTCTAAAAAAAGAGGTAAAAATCAACACTTGAATGCTGAAGATGTTTAAACTTAACATATATATGTCATTTATTATGTTGCCGACATAGAAAGAAATTTCATTTTTAAAAAATATTAACACAGCAAAAGTTTTTCTAGATGTGACAAAAGGCTGGATAAAAAACCTGACACAAAACACCATCATGTGGTTATCGTGCAACTGTCAAACACGTTTATAAATTTCTTCATGCTTATAAACACGCTTTAAAACAAATTTCTCCACTTAATTTAAATTTTCCATTTGTTTTTGATGCGCCAAAAACAAATGGAAATTTTAAATTAATGTTTATCTAAAAATTGTAAGTAAAATATTTTCAAAACATACAAGATCCATTCATTACACGAAATTTTGTAAATAACTCTGAAATATAGTATCGGTGACACACGAGGGAAATTTAACATAGTATAATTTTCAGTTAAAAAATCTTCATTACAAAAACACATAAAATAAATCCGTATGCTCGTATTATTTTAAGTATCAAAAGTATAATTTCGATGGCCTCAAGTAGTAGAATTCTCGTTGGAAAAAAAAAATTACCATATAAAAATATCACATTCTTAACATCCTCATAGTATTAAATTTTTTAAGAAGTTATAACACACGGACGACAGCAAAATAAATGATAATGAAATAAAAAAATAAAGTATCTACTTAGATACATAATCACTGATCATATCACTAAAGATAAAAAATTCACATCTAAAATACATAGTTACTATATTTACATTATATATGAAACAAAATTAATGTTAGAGACAACAAACACATTTGTTTTGATGCTATGGTTCCGAGGTATATCGATTAAGGGTCAGTTACTACTCAGTCTTAATAAAAGTAATTATTTTGAAAATGCGAGAGAAAACAAACTGTACATTTGAGAATTAATAGCAATCAAAAGCACGCTTATAAGAAACGGAAGTAAAAATGTACCAACAGAATAAAAAATGAATATAATTTGCACCAATTCATATTCTCCATAAACATACTATTGATAAATACCCACCAAAAAAACTTCTAATTCTCATTGTATTAATCAAAAACACACGTAGGATAGAACAGTAATTTTTAAAAAATAATTTTCTCGGTTCAGTAGGAAATTTGATGGTTCTGGAACAAATTTTCTTGTCAGCATTCGAGTCTTAATGTAATGATAAATCGAAAGCAGTTTAATTATATATAATACACAAGAAGTTAATATTATTTTTTCAATTTAATCAATTCCCCACATAGTTATTTTGGTGGCCCATAATTTAAACATGAATATTTTTCTCAAAAATATGCCTTTTTAATACGTAAAAACATAATTCTATTCCATTCTATAATATTATAACTAGTATTTTAATAATGAACAACCATTAAAATAAATTAATTTTAAATTATGTTTCCATAACAAATTTAAAATGATTTGAATAAAATTTTTTTTTTTTTTTTTTCATTTAGTGATTCAAGTCAGGAACGAGAATGTAATTTTTTTTTTCATTTATATTTATACTATTGAAAATTTTACTCTGTCTCTAAATTTCTTAAATGCAACTTCAAGGGAAGAATAACTTTTCGAAATTAAAATTGACAATAAGTTTACTGTACTGCTAAATGTGATATGAATAACAATTAAATATATTATAACAGTTAATCTTGAATTTATATATATAAATCAAAATGTAACAGTCTAAATAATCTAGCTCATTTTTAAAAAAAATGATGGTCTCGTAAAATATTTATATACATACCTCAAAACTGACATTATTATAATTTTCAATTTCTACAAATATGCATTAAATATATATTGTAAGCCAAAACAAAGAAAATAATAAAACCTACGGCACTAAAATTTCAATGACACTCATGAACAAAAAAAAATGTATAATTATTCAAGTATTTTGTAAACATCACTGGAATATTCGATACCAATAGCAATCAGATTAATACAAATCCATACAATGTGAACTAAAAACTTAATATTAGTGGGTGGTTTTTTTTTTTTTTTTTTTTTTTTTTTTTTTGAAAAATATGATTAAAAGTACTTTTTCATCAAGTATAGCATTTTTGTTTTGAGTAAATTGAAATTTATTATTAGACAAAATCGTATATGGAAATTATCAAAATAACAAACATGCGTTCTTCAAAATAACGAAAGAAAAATAATACGATTCAAATAAATCGAGTCTTTTTCATTATTTAGCATCTAAACCTTTGGTATAGTAAATTATTCAACTTACATTAAGGTTGCATACTATTAAGAAAAGAAATGAATTTCCGGTAATACGAAATTGGATAAAATAAGATGACAATCGCCAATATTTCGTTTTCTGCAGGATATATACTTTAAATAAACAATTTTTGATAGTGAATATCTGAGAAAGAAAAAGAAAATTACTTTTTACTATAATAGTAGTTGTCAAAATGCTACAGTTTTTAAAAACTGGTAATTGATTATATATTCAAAATATAACAAAATTACACTGATTATATTCAAAATATAACAATAAAATCAAAACAATCGATAACCGAAACACCAATGCATCTCTCCTACCCACCCCTCACAGAGGAGAAAATTCGAAATCGAAAATCAAAAGCGAAGCCCTCCAAAAATCAATGCCAATCATCGAAATTCTACAACGCTCATTGAAACAATCATAAAAATGATGTTTAGGGATCGCGTTGATAACAGCCGTTGAAAATTGTTCGCTGGCGGCGTTTAACCTACTGAGCTACCGTTTCCGGTCCGGGTGTGAGACAGCACGCGCCAATCTTCTATGGAATGTTTTAATTCGATAAATAAACACGGCATGGTTAAGTTTCTGAATAAAGAATCGAACTTTACCTTTGACTTGCGCATCGAAGTGAAACAAATAGTCCTTTTCTTTCTTCAAAGCGAGAGCCATGAGCACTGTTTTTTGACTGAGGCGGTGAAAACACTGCTATATCCCCTCCTACGCACAGTTATAACTCCATTGCTTTAACGCCGAGTTGCAGCCGTTCAACGACTTCAGTTCGACGCTACGTTCGCCATTGCCAGAGAGATTTTGTCTCCCGCTTCCCGTCCTACGCCAGCGCCCTCTTTCGGTCGTTACCATGACAACCCATCTCACCTGAGCCGGGAGAAGAGATTATCCAATTTTAATGAGGAGCTCGCTACAAGAAATTCGATTGGAGAAAAGAAAAGGAATAAAATAATATACATATATATATTGTAAAGATTTTTCCGAGGATTTATCGGGAAACTAGAAAAAAAAAGAAATATTTATGTGCGAAGAAGAAAATTCTAGAGCGCATTTGAATTCTTCCACAGCTATTTTTAGAAGGCTGTTAAAGGAATTATCTTTTGTAAGGAAAAATCTAATTTTCCGATTCGAGAATAGTAAAAAAGTTTCGAGATGCTATTACGGCTCCTCTTCCCATTTTTATGAAGTTGTGCGTTTCTGAATTGCTTAATTTCTTTTATGAAAGATCGGAAAATGTTCACGAATTTGAAAATTTTTATTTTGTTTCTTCGAAAAAGAGAGAAAAAAAAAATTTATACTTGAGAGCTTTGATCTTTGCGTTAAAACTTGAAAAAAAAACCCGACTTTACAAGTGATTTCTAGTCAAATGACAACAACAATTTCAGTTGACAGCTACGTAAAATAAAAATCTAATATTGAATTAAAAAAATAAGAAGAAAACCTTACTATCAATCAATCAATATATTGTAAAATGAATATGTTGTTTAATTTATCTATTAATGTCGTAGTCTAATTATTCTTTTGCGCTGTTTAAGCTTTTTAAGTTAAACGCGAAAGTAATTGTTTTAAAATAGATGTTTTAAATTTAAATGAAAATTCAAAGACTTTTTAGAAATAATAAAAATGAGAAAAATAACATATAATGCGTGTGTTTAAAAAAAATCTTAAAGTGTTTAATGAAATTAATTTAATCTCACCAATTTTTGTAACATAAATTAAACATACAATAAGTTGAATAAATACTGACGCTAAACAAAAATAAATAAATTACTAAACACTTCATCTAATAAAAAAAATGGGCACAATGAATATAAGAAAATTATTTATCTTTTATATCGGCTTTACGATAATCCTGATTATATCATATAATCAAATATGATCGCAGGATTAAACATGAACTGAATATCAATCATCCATTCTAAGCTTACGAATGAATTAAATATATCTAAAACTGCAAGAAATAAAGTTTCATTGCCACATACATATTTCAGAAATTGAAAAACAAATAATTATATACAATTAAAACATCTAATGAGTAAGCTATATTTTTATAGATACATCAGAGACCTGATTAAATTATTGAAAGGCAGACGATATTTTTGCAAAATATCTTAAATCAAAATATTATAATAAAAATAGTTACACAGATAAATATTGCAAAAGTATAAAAGAATATGTATAAAAATGTACTGAATGACAATAAGATAATTGAATATTACTCTACTTTTAAATATAATTTTTTTCTAAAAATTATATAATTGATCTCTAAAATTTGCATTCCCTTAAAGTTAAATATTTGTTTTTGAAAGAAAAACGAGAAATAAAAAAAAATATTTAAAGAAAAAAATTAAACGGGTCGATTATAAATGACTTTACTAAAAAATTTTAAAAAATTTCTAAACACGGTTTTTAAAAATGATAATACAGTAATAATTCCGATTAATTTTATTTTAATCATTAAAAATAACTCTTTAATAATGTTCTTAATTATCAATAACTTTAAAAAAATTAAAAATAACATAATCATTATCGAGCATTTACAATAATGTTTAATTATTATTGAGCATTTTATAGAAATGATCAGAATGTTACTTTAAAATTACTTTAAAATAATATACTTTTTATGAGCATCCTTTTGAGTTACCATTTAAAACAATTTGAATTAAAAGTAGCTAAATAATCTCTGTTGGGAAGTTTTTCTTTTCTTTAATTATTGTGAAGAGAACCATTTGACTCACATTAGCAATTTCTAAAAACTGATCATGATTTAAAAAAAAAAAAAAAAAAAAAAACACCTCCTTCTATTCATTTAAGCAAAGAAAGAGTTCAAAAATATGCTAAATAATCAAAAATATGCTAAATAATCAAAATTTATTTCTTAAAAAAATGCAGTGGAAAATGCAAATGTTAAAGCCAGATAATTCATTCCTAATTGAAATTTGTTTCGTGAAATGAGCACTAATTGTTGAAACTATAGAAAAGATGGCACTGCAAGCCATACGAGAAACTCTATAGGGGAGTGATGTAACTGCCTCTTCGAGTGATGACGCAGATATATTTAAAATCTGGAAGTAAATACTATTTATTCACTGTTTAAAAGTTTTTTGCATCTGAGTAAAAAGTAAATTAATTTAATGATGCCATGCAAGTCTCAAGGATTATTTAATTCAACCGTATGATTTGAAAGCCACCTATCTGACAGGTAAGCGAAATTACCATTATTCCAAACTGCGAATTTCTAGAGTTAGTTTACATTCTAATCATTAGTGTATCATACTAATACTATTACAGTAATATTTTCCAATAAAGTATGCCCACCAGACCATACATTCCCCCCTTAAATAGAGGTGCCCCTTAGTAAGAGATAAAAACATATGATATACAAAAAGATCGGGACCTATAGAATTGTCTCTTTAATAGAGACGTTCCTGATTCGGAAGTGTCCCTTACAAGAGGTATTACTATAGTTCGAATTCGTTCGGTATTGAAATAACTTCTTTCAACATAAACATATTCTGTGATTCCCCCCTTAAATTCCTTTAAGTAGCAGGTAAATGAGTCTGTATTTTTAAGTAATTTGTAAGGGATAAAAGTATAGTAAATTGTCATGACCAAGAAAATATGAACTTTGTGACTTCCCTTACACTACACAGTTTAATTTCAGTACGCAAGCATATTTTTAGTATCATTTTAAGATTGACAAAGAATAAAAAACTCTGTATCTCATGGTATTAACTTAGTAAAATTCTATATATATATATACACATTTTTAAACTTATATTCTAAATTTACTTTTAGTACTTTTTTTTTCGCTTTCTAATTTAGTAAAATATATAAAAAGAAATTAGTGATGCTTTGCATCGAATTATTATTATACAGTAAGAGCCTATTAACACGTGATTCAGGAACACGTGAGTCTCCTTTACACGCGGTTTTTCTATAGCTACCTCAATAAGCAATGACTGTGATATCACAATAAGATATTGTGGTGACATAATGTGTATTTTTCTTATTATGAAATTCAGAATAACCTTTTGTTCGGATGACGGCATGACTTTCTATTAAGAGCAGACAATGATACATTTTCCCTTCTATTTTATATAACTGAATCACCACTTCTCGGAAAATGAAATATTCCAGTTTGAATTTTCTTTTTGTAAGAGATTATAATCAAAATCTCGTGGTCAGCGAGATTAGCTGTATATTCAACCATTTTCTATTGGTTAAAGTTTAAGAGATCTAAAGTTTTTTCCCCCTTCTTTTTAAGTGATATCCATAATAATTAAAAGCGATGTCGAAAGAGTTTAAACGTCAACAAAAGGCTTATACGATACAGAAAAAAAAATTAATATTGTCGAACGTTCTTGAAAAGGGGACAAACATGCAGAAATTGCCGGAATTTAAACTACCTGAATTTACACTACGTCTATGGATCAAAAATTAGGATAAACTTCCAGAAATTCCTTCCAGGGGGACACGGGATTCAGAGTTGCCGGGAAATCACAAGATTTCTATTCCTGGGAATTATACTTTATTCCTGGGAACAAATGCGCAGATACACAAAATTATAAAGTATAATAAACACAGCATTTGGTATAGAATATAAAGACAGTATAACAACAGATGCTATATGTTTCATATTCCATGACTAATATAAGTAAAACTATTAGAAAGATAAGGGGTATTGAAAAATTATTCAGAAAATCACCTCTCAAGAATGGTATTTTACAAACTTAAAAAAAATAGAGTTTAACTATGAAAGGAGGGTTTGTTTATAAATCAAAACTTGCTGGAATAATTTGTTGGCAATATTTGAAAGAGTTTAAGAGATGAAATCCGAGATTTCAAAAGCGTTTATTGGTATTAAGGAACAACAAATTTTGGCTTATATGGAATTCGAAATGACTGTTATGTTCCCGGGATTTCACGAAAATTCCATACAAGGAGAGAAAAAAAAGGGGGGGGGGAATGGAAATCAGAAACGCTATAAACTTCGTCAGTTTGTTAATAACATTAATAAAATGATAAAGAAATAACCACAAAAAATGTAAGGAAAGCCTCAATACAAACAATTATCAGTTTGATTTTTCTTTCAAATTATACCCGTTTTGTGGCAATGGTGCAAGAACTAGAATTGGCTCTTGCGCCATAAACTTGTATATATTCGCTCTCCGCATCCTATTTAACGATCCACATATTGCATTCCACCATGGTCGATAGAAGAAATCCATCTGCGAGCCATATTTATTCTCGAGAACTAGTGCAGGGAAGCATGAACTGAAGTGAAATGCATTTTCTTCTTTGAATATATAGGGGTTGGACAAAAATATGGAAACACCTTTTAAAAAACATGTTTCTTTGCTTAATATGGTGTAGGAAACCCGTTGGCATCCAAAACAGCTTGCAGTCTTCTCGGAATGGATAAATACAGTTCCTGTATGTGTGCCAAGGGAATATTATACCATTCTTCCTGCAAAACGGTGGCAAGTTCAGATAACGATGTTGGCGGTGGATAACGAGAACGCACTTTCCGTTCCAATGTAGACCACAAAGGTTCGATAATATTCAGGTCTGGTGACTGTGGTGGCCAGGGGAGATGGGACAAATCCTCCTCGTGCTCAGAAAACCAGTCCTGGACAATGTGAGCTGTGTGAACAGGGGCTTTGTCGTCTTGGAAGACACCATCACCATCGGGGAACAAAGTTTGTACCATGGGATGAACTTGATCTGCCAAAATGTTCACATAAGTCTTGGCAGTCATGTGCCCTGACACAGTTATCATGGGGCCAGCAGAGAACCACGATATGGCTGCTCAAACCATAACAGAACCCCCGCCATGTTTCACTCTTGGCAACAAGCAGTCTGTATTATAGGCTTGAGATGGCGTTCTCCAGAAGTGGAAAACAATGTGAAAGAAGACTCGTCAGACCATATTACACGCTTCCACTGCCCTATAGTCCAGGCTTTATGACTTAAACACCACCTTTTCCTGTTACGGGCATTAGCATCACTGATGAGTGGCTTCTCAATTGCAGCACGGCCAGAAATTCCCTGTTATGAAGCTCCCTTCTAATTGTTTTGGTACTCACAGGGTTCTGTAACACAACATTCATTTCAGCAGTAACTTTTGCAGCTGTGGTCTTCTTATTTTTCGTCACAATTGCCCTTAATGATCGTCTGTCACGATCACTCAGCACACACTTTCGTCCGCGCTGTGATTTAGCAGATGATGTTTTTCCGCTTTTCAAATATGCGGAATAAATCTTCGATACAGTACCTCTTGAAACACTAAACACCTCGGCTACCTTGCTTACGGAAGCACCTACCATACGTGCTCCAACAATTTGCCCACGTTCGAAGTCTGTTAACTCTGACATAATGCAATGACAACCTCACATAACAGTACTCCGACAACAACTGAACTGTTTAGCACATTTACGAAGTTGTATAGGTGGCGTTAGTAGTCAAAAACGCCAGCGCCACCTACATATTTCATTAAAATCAATCTTTCTTTTCAAACATGCATTTTACAAGGTGTTTCCATATTTTTGTCCACCCCCTGTATATAGATCTCTCGCAAAGCTGTCAGAGATAGGTTTTTGATTATACCTGGTACTATTTCTTGTATCTTACTACTTCTATTTATAATTGTTTTAACTAATTTAAAGTAGAATTATACTTTTACTCTCTGCGGTTTGACCCGTGTGGTGACCGGGGATGACACAATAGTCTCACTGTAGCTCATGCATGTCGTAAAAGGCGACTTAAATGGGTACCCAGCGTCTGGGGGTATAGCCGGGCATCATGACCCCGAGGCACCTTAGTGATCTTTTTCTTTCCCATGGGGTTTACTGTCTTTGGTAAACACGGGTGACGCACTCCCGGGATACCCAAGCGATCCTTCTCTATTTTCGACCCTCCTTCTTGTCAACTTCTTATCTTTTTTCAACTTCACGTCTAGACCACAGTTAACTCTTGTTTGGCGCAGCATAGCCATATCTGGCTCTTACACCAATAAACTTTACATTCACTCACTCACTACTCTCTGCGGTTTAGAATTCATTTATTTTATAATTGAGTTGAGATTATTTCTGGTTCTTTATTACGCTTACGTGTCTTTTCTACGAGACAAAATTGCTACCCGTGGCTTAATAACCTCGAGTACCACGTGTTAACGAACTTTGATTGTAATAATATTTTAAAAATCGACAAATTATTTTCATACAATTCAATTCAATAAGTATTTGTGAACGATTAAAGCTGTCTACGCCAAATGTCAGAATCTGAACTGAATTCGGAACACGCACAGGGGGCCGCGGTAGCCTAGTGGTCAAGGTCGTGGATAGCGGCTGGCGGTTTTCGTTCAGTCGCGGGTTCGATCCTTGGCCACCAAAGACCCGCCGTGTAGCCGGGGCTGATGCACGTTAAATCTGTTCGGGGCCCAAAGTCCTCCCGTTGGCGTGGTGTGGATGTTAGGAGAGGGAAGTGCCAGCTCAGGTGTCGTCCTCGTCACTTGACCGTGGTCCAAAATTACGAGGTCCATCGCCAATAGCCCTCGTGTTGCTTCTAGTGCGACGTTAATAAAAACTAAACTAAACTAAATCGGAACACGCACACATTTTCTTCCACGAAAAATAGCCCAATTTTTATGTAAATTCAAAACAATGTATATAGTAAATCCGTTAATTATTCAGCAACTTCAAAATTTAAAAACATCCACAAATGCCTGATTTTTATTTTCATATGGAAAATCAAAAATCCGTATAGTGTTGAGGTGTATGAGCGGAAATAGCAAAGTTTAAATTATTACTAAGAAATAACCGAAATATTTGCATCTGGATAAAAGCTATTCTGAATATTATTTGGCTCTTATATACATTATATTGTACATTAAAGCTATTTGTCAGATTCTAAAAAGCCATAGCTTGAAGTAATTCACAGTATGGAACGAAAAGACTCTCAACGTGAATAATTTCCTTCATTTGAAAGGTTACAATCCCCTGTTTATATGGAAATGACAGTCCTTCATATGACACTGTTGTCAGGTGGAAAAGGTCTCATCTCAAACGATCCAAGAAGTGAAAGACCATCACTCCCGGATGAAGCTGTCACACGGAAGAAAACCCATATGGTGACAGGGTATGAAAGAATAATCCCACTGTAGCTTATGCATGTCGTAGAGGCGACTAAAATGAATACCCAATGTCTGGAGGTATAGCCGGGTACTTGGCCCTAGGGATTATATCAGAAGACCTCGGGGGCTTGCCTTTTTCAGGTAGGTATGGGCACCACAGTGGTCTTTTTCTTTCCCGTGGGGTTTACTCTCTTTGGTAAACACGGATGACTACATCCCCGGAATACCATAGTGATCCTTCTCTGTTTTCGACCTTCCTTGTCAATCATAATTTTATCTTTTTTTTCCCAATTTTTTTTCACACGTTTAGATCACAATTTTACACTGTATTAGCTTTGCTCTCTCTTGCTTACTTTGTTTGGCGCAGTATGGCCACACATGGGTTTTGCGTCGTTACAAATCTATCACTTATTCAAATGACACACTCATTCATTGAATTCGCCGTGACAATCATCAATCACTCATTCAAACGTCTAGATCACAATTACACTTTGTTTGACGCAGCATGGCCAAATCTAGTTCTTGCACCATAAAACTTCATCATGATCATCAGACTACAGGGAAGAAAGTGGTGGGCACTGTCCTATAGGACCGAAGGGTAACCAAACAAATGATCGTGAATGAGACTGATCTTAATTATAGCAGTGTGAAGAAAATTATTCTCGGGGAACTGCTCATATCAACAGTGTCACTACCCTGGTCTCTACGATTGCTGACTCCTTTTCAGAAGCAAACACGGCGTGACCTGTCAAGGGAGAAGTTGAGTCTTATTAAACGTAAATATTGTGTGTGTGTGTTCGTTCCAGAGATATGAGCAAGGAATGGAAACACAGTGACTCACCTCCCTCTAAGAAGGCTAGGAAAGGTGCAGAAGTCTGCAGGGAAGGTCATACAGTCTGTTTTTTGGGACTCATGGAGTCATCTTAAAAGACTACCAGGACCAGGAGAAATGTCAGGCCATCACTGATGCACTTTACTGAACTTATTGTGTGATGCTCTGATCAAGAAACGGCGTCGTATGATCACTAAAGGCGCGACAATGCACTTACTCACTCATCTCGAAGTGTGGTTGAAGAATCAGTAATATAGCTCTGAAATTTTGTCTCATCCACCCTATTCTGCTAATGTCGTACCAAGCAATTTTTTTTTTTATTCCCAGTACTCAAAAAGTCATTGTGGGATCGGAGATGTGACAACACGAATGAAGTTGTCCAAGAGGTGAAACAATCCGAGTTCTTCAATGACGGCCTTCGAAAGGTCAAGAAACGATTGGAGAAATGTGTAACTCTGAATGGTGATTATGTAGCGAAGTTTTAAGAATAACAAATAATAATTAAATTGCTTTCTCGGTAATTTATCAGTGATAATTGAAACTTTGATGTCCCCTCGAAGAAAACGAAAAATGGAACACATTTTATACGAGACGAAAAGCATTCATTAAAAAAATGAGTAGCGCAATAAAATTTATTGTTCTCTATTAGATAGTGATAGTGATCTCTATTGGATCATAATTTAATATTAATGCTTAGGCGTTTTCCTATTTGAAAAAAAAATCTTCTGATTTGTTTTCCTATTTCTTAACATTAAGTGAAGACCGCTTTAGTTAAAAATGTAGTAAAATAACATTACATTAAAAGCAAATTTTCTTTAACTCCCTTGCAACTTTATTCCCCGAAAGGGAGATTCTCTAATGTTTTCTCCTTCTCTCACTAAGAGATCGGTTCTCTTTAAACTGAACTGATATTGATTCTATGAAACTCAGTACGGGATAGTTGTTCGAGTGAGTAAACTCATATAAAATAAGAGTATTTTAAATAGAAAATCATCTTAATCCTATGTCTTGTATAACAATAACTTAAGGCTCCCAGCTATCCGCCATTTTGATTTCGCGGGCGTAATGTTAATCTTATAGAATTTCGACTTTAATTTTCATATCTTTACTATACGATCTATTTGAATGCAATAAAGTCCATCTGAAAGAGCATAAAATAATGAATTCTTCTGAGGAATTACTTTTTCCCTCCGATTTTTAAAAATATTTTTCTCTCTATTTTAAATATTTGCTCGCGAGTTTTCCGGTTTTTAAAAAGTATTTTAAAATATTTTTAAGAATCGAAGGAAAAAAGTAATTCCATAGAACCATTCATTATTTTTTGGTCTTTCAGATGCGCTTCATTGCATTCAAATAGATCAAATAGTAAATATATGAGAATTAAAATCGAAATTCGATAGAATTAGCATAACACCCACGAAATCAAAATAGATGGTAGACGGGAGCCCTAAAGTCTTGTGTCACAGCCGCCCCTAAACTGAAAGTTTAAAATTTTTTCCATAAGATCCTAAGCTAAGCTGAAATGGGAGTATTATTAATTTTATTTATCCAATGTTCTTTAAAAACTAAGTTGCTTTAACTAAGTTTTTAAGTTAAGTATTTTAACTAAGTCTAAGTTACTTTCCCTTTCACAGGTGAGTTCCGATGATCTATGTTTAACTGCAAGCTTCTCGATCCCCATTTAATTGCTGAATTAATAACATTTCGGGAATATCCTCGTGTGTGTGTGTGTGTGTGTGTGTGTGTGGATATATTGTTTTTAAAATTGAAGATTGTACAGCGGATTTCTTATTCGGATGACGCATTCAAAAGTTGGTTCATGTTATGGCCTGTTATGTTACTTGTTAGAAGGATGGACTCTTACCACCACATGTAGAAATTTGATTGCGGCAGGACCGTGAACTACTGGAATTGCAGTTTATCTTTCAGCGACACTCTTGTTCGTGTCGGTCGCTATCCCATGACTGCGATGTGAATGTGGAACCGATGAATCTAGAATGACCATATAAGAATTCAATGTAGCATCTCAGCAGCTCTGGTCACTAACGCCCGAGTGGGCAGACATATTGTCCATGGGTCACCATGCGGGATCGTAAAGCTGTGTCATGTAACGGCCTTGAACCTGGAACGTTGCTCGTTTTCATAACCACAATTGTCTAGGACAGTCAGATGATGTCAACAGTACCACAGATTGTCATAACGTTAACCATTGTTGTAGCTTCCCTTGTTGCAAAAGCAAACATGAGAACCTACAGTAGTAAATTGAACGACGATCATAGAAAAAGTCTTTTCCAGATGAGTCCTGATCCTCATTATAGTAATATGAGTTATTAGGGAGAACAAACAGCTTGATTTCGTCATCGTCCTACGAGTCCAACACCTGAAATGATGACATAGGATGCCATCAAGAACACATCCCGGTTACCTCTTGTTTGCATAGACGGTATTTTGGGCCACCACGTTACATTTCAAATGTATTAAGAGCTATGATTGTTCCATACTTTCGAGGCCTCTGTTTTGCTACTTTTTCACACGATAATATTAACCACTTGTTATCAATACAATCCCAATTTCTGGACCTTCCTCGAAATAGAATGGGTCCAATTATTGCCCTGGTCAGCATATTCACCGAAACTATCACCCAATAAGAACATATGATCATTTATTTCCGAGAGATTGGGACGTCACCAATCACGACTTCAATTGCTTTAAAATGTAATTGAAGTTACTTGGAATAATGTACCTGTATCTGTCGTAAAAGCTGAGTTCGACAAGATATCGAGTAGCCCGAAACTTCAGTACATTTAATTATGTCTTCCTGCCATTATACTATTTTCGTACAATAAACAAGATTCTCCTATTTGCTATCCTTTTTGGTGTTAAAATGTAAAGTTTAAATAGACATAAACGTTTTATACAGAAATATAAAACTTAATTCCTTAATTAATTACTTAGAGTTTCAAAAAAATCTTTCGCTTCTCGAATCCAAATTTGTAGGGAAGAGTAGTCTGAAATTACCTACAAACATCCATTTTCTGTATGGAGTTGCAAACGGAAACAATGTTGGCGTCTTGAATTCAAAGTAATCGATTTCCTTTTAAATAATTTTCTATTGTCAATGCGTTAGAAAAGTATACAAATCAGTGGGAAGACGATATGAACATTGTCGGCCAAGAAGCAGGGGTTTTAGAGCAGTATCAGAGTTCAGTGGGCACTCTCAGACATTTCGCGCCTCCTTGCAATATTTCACAATCAAGTTTCTTAAAAAAAAAAAAAATTCAGACACACATAAAACTAAGAAGTGATGAGCTTCCCCCTCACTTGGTTTTGCAAGCGTTCACAAGTCATCTTTGTGGAATAAAAAATATTAAATTTTAGAATAAAGTAGATTTGTTTTATATGAAAGGTATTTTGTATCTATTTTTTTTTTTTTTTTTTTTTGAGGGAGAGAGGGAGTGAAAGTAGAGACCAAAGACAACAAAAACAAAATCTACCCATGTTGCTCTAAGAAATGCATATCTGTGATCTAGATGTTTGAAAAAATTGGGGGAAAAAAGATAATTGGCCGAAAATAGAGAAGAAACGCTAATGTATCCCGAGAACGTGTCCCCTGTGTTTACCAAAGACAGTAAACTTTACGAGAAAGAAAAAAATCCCTAGTGTATTTCGGGGTCATGATGCCCGTATTTTCCTAAATCCTCTGAGAGTTTTATGTATTTTGAAATATAAAAAAATTATCTTTTTAATTAAATTTCTGAAAAAACGGACCTGTATCTTATTAAAATTTTTAAAAATTCTGTATCAAATTAAATAAAAAATAATTACTTAATTTAATAGATGATCTCAAACATTTTGTTCATTTATATTGTTATGTTTGATGGAATTGTACTTCAATCAAAGCAGCTTTTTTCAAATCCGGAATATTGTCCGCTTTGAATTATTTAAGAATCCATTTATTTACACATAATCGAAGTCGAATCAAAGTTTTCAGTAAAATTAAACAACGTATTAAACTCCTAGAATTTTTCGAAAAGAAACAAAAACAGCTTATTCTTCCGTAACAGGCATTATATGAAACCTGAGGTAATTTTAAGAAAGACCAAAATGAGATGCCCTTCGAAGTAATTATTTCCTCTCTTAAATTAATCATGCAGCTTTATTAATCTTTAACTTTGGCAGGTCTCGGGGGAATTATCTTTGGTATCTGATGAAGCCCCACCCTTAAACCAGGAACATTTCTTTGACATCGTTCAGACTTTTATTCTTCTATTACCTACTTCCAATTTCTGCCTACAGATGACAATTCACTTACGCAAATGTTTTAATAATGGTTCATTTTAACTTAAATTTTATGAGATTACAGAAATTATAAAACAAATAACTCAGAGAATAGTAACATGGTCAACGAAACCCAGATGAGATTTTTACTTCATAATATTCACTATTAGTTTTAAAAAAATGATTTTGTTGAAATGGATTTTATTGCATGTTTCATCGATATAATAAAATTTATATGGGTGATTCAGTTAATCACGAACGTTGTCAATCAGTGAGATTTATGCATTCTAATTTCATTTATTATTGAGAACCGCACTTGCCCAGTGATCATGGTCGAGACGAGGAGGTCACGGGTCATAGCGAGATTATGAGGATTGATACTCGTTAATTGATTATCAAAGCCTTTCCACGGTATGGTGTGGAAAGTTAGGTGAGTATGGTGCCACCTCAGGTATCCACTTGTCACTTGACCGTGACGTAGTCGATTGCCAATAGACCTGGTGCAATTATAAAGTTACGTTTGTTCAAACCAGACAATTTCAACTATTATTACTTTGAATTGGGGGGGGGATAGAGTCACTTATACTATCTGCTGTTCAGAAATGCTGATGAAATTGTTAGGCTTCCTATTTTAATAACCGTTAGACATCAAAGATGACACCTGTTCTTGAAACATACTCTCTTCTTTTCCACATTACTCATATTAAGTTTTTTAAGTAAATTTAAATTTAACATGCAGTTAAGGAATTTCTTAAATATATTAATTCAATATTTGTAAATCTAGCTGGCGACTACTGAGTCAGTTGTCATAAAATTCGTCATTCCAGGAACTGCAGTAACTTAGCTGTGCAACGATAGTGGTATCAAAATCACTCGGACATTTCGGACTTTGTAATTGTAAACAAAGATAGACGCCTTTCATTTCTTCCCTTGATGTTGGAGTTAAAGGCCCGCAAGTTGATGAAGTATGTATGTGGTGAGAGGAATACCAACATAGGTGTCGTCAGGTCGTTAGGCTAATAACTCAAATAACGAGATATATCTGCTCTGTTTTGCAGACTTTTTGAATCGGGCAGAAACACGCGGCCAGAAATGTTCAGATATGAAAAAAAAAAAGCATCATTATTGTATAACACTCAAGCTTTAAAAAAACAGATATTTTTTTTTTCAAAAATTATCTGTTATATGTGGTATTTATGCTCATAAACAAAGGGTGAAACAAAATATAGTTAAGCTTTACTTCCACTCATCCGTCTTTACAATAAACCGCTATTTTGACATATTTTTCACCAAATTTTTCGATGTATCAGCCGAAATAGAAGCAAAATAATATGAATAATCAAAAGAAGTTTCAAAACACTCTGTGGCTGTCTAATATTATTATTATTCGCCGTAATAATTTTAGAAAAGGCAGTACTCTCTCGGAAATCCAGTAAATATCGGACCAGAGCACCGCCAAATTACTGGAAAATCACTGATAATAACGCATTTCATCGGCAAAAGCTGTGTATTATAAATAAAATCATATTATGTGTATTATAAGCACAACACACGCTAATAAAGTTTTAAACACGCGAAATAACAAAAAGCGCAAAATAATATTGTTTGTTTTGATTAGCTACATTATTCTATTGAAGTACGAGAGGTATAAAATAATTTTCAATTTTCTACTGTCTTTTTTTTTTTTTTTTTTTTTTTTGTTTTGTTTTGAATGGCACTTTCAAATCTTGTTCTTGAAGTTTTATTAATACTAGAATGTCACTCGCGGTGACACCATTTTCTGCTTCCCAGCTAAAACATTTAGCAAAGGAATCAATGACTGCTTTGTGAGGTATAGTTTGAACATAAATTCTCCCCCATCCCTTTCTTCGCCTCCTTCTACTAAGATCACATCCTCTGTTATATTATAATCCTTCAGAAACTGGTGTTTTTTTTTTTTCCTTCTTCGTCACCGGTTAACCACTCATTTATGTCAACTGTCGTCAGAATTTTATCAGCCATATCCACGAGCTTTTCAATAATCACATGTCGTAGTTAATTTTAGCCACTCTCTTCGAAACCAATAATGGTAATCTTGCTTTGCTTATTCCTTTTGTATTGCTGCAACTATTCCATGTGATGCACAAGTTTCTTCATGAGGAAACAATCACTATTTCAGCGAAGTTTACCCAAACATTAGAAAGGAAATAAACTATGTTTCTCAAGATGATTTCTTTTAAAGATTGAAACACACTGTCGTCCTTAGACAAAACCGTTGTGGCGTAGTGGAAAAAAATATTTCGAGGCATCCCTTTTAAATCCAAAATCGTTTATTAACAAGTTCATATCACACTCATGCAAATACACCAGAATTCATCTTAGAGACCTCTGCTCTCGCCGAGGGCAACGTCTCGTCTGCAAAATTGTCTGGGCGGGCAGCGTATCAATTTCCGCTGTAGCAAGAGAAGTGACATCAATCAAGTACAGAATATATACATTCCAATAATTAAGTATAAAAAAAATAATAATAAACATACGAGCCATGACGTCACATCTCCTCCCCCATTAAGATCTTTTTACGTTAGTAAAAAGCAATTCAGGAAAGGTTTACATATTTAAGGAATTACATTATATGCATACTAATGAGATAAAGTAAAACAAAACATATACAAATACACTGTGTTCACATATACAAAAAAAGAATTTCCACGAAATTAATACTTTAAATACATCATTTCCGCACACAAATTTCCCTCTAAAATAGTCTACTTAAGTGCTGATAGCCCAAGCACCAATAACTTATGCTGATTACATGAGAAAGTAAGGCTAATCCAATATACATTTACAGCATCACTAATCTTCCCCACAAATAAAACAAAGTACGAATATATGTTCATAAAGTATTTTACACATACATATGAAAGTTATGACGCATACACAATACTCTTCTAAAAATATCTGCATTACAAATATTCAGAAAATACCCACAACATAAATTAACTTTTAATTATATAATAATTCGACTAAGTACATTAGCATTTTCATACCATGACATTCAGTTATGGATCATTAATATTAATTTATATGATTTTTTTTTTGTAAAATTTTTCAAAGCTGTTCACTGTATCAGAGATTTAGAAAAAATATTTACAGTCAAAGAACTGTTTACACACTCTCAGCTATACTTGAAATTCCATCATCATCACTGAGAATAAACAACGTTTTACGTTTTGATAATTTATCGTCTGGTTCATTACTCGTAGAAGAATCTTCACACTTATGAAAATTTTCATTAGTAATCTTGACTATACTTAGTTTCAATATCTATTGAAATAGCCTTATCTAAAGTCTTAATAATGGTAACTTTAAGAATAAAACTTTTACTAACATGTTGGAATTATAAACACAAAAATTAGGTAATAATATATATTAAATGGGGTTTCATGACCTTCCTTTGAATGTTTAAAATAATGAGTTATTGATTTATTACAATTTTTATTAATTGTAACTGATCCCTCCCCATTATCGAAAACTATATCACTCTTATGCAACTCTGAATTACAAGGAATATGTAATGACTTTTCGCTGTCTATCACTCTATTTCGGTCATTTATTTTATTCAAATAATCTAACAATTTCCTTTGTGTATCGAAACAGATTCCATTTTGTTCATCTTCATTATTTGCAGTAAATTCATGCTTTTCTTTTTTGCCCATCAAACAGTGCGCATCAATCTGATGATCTGCATCTTTTAAGAAGTCAGTTATATCTTTTTCTTCATAATTAAGATCTTCTTCATAATTTAATGGATTATTCATTGAAATATTTGACTGCATTTTCTGAACTAAGTAAGACATATTTTCCTTATCAAAAACAACATCGGCATGTTTGACTGTATCTTTCTCATTTCCATTTTTTAAGTGATATTCATCTCGTAGAATATCTGACTCTGTTGAAAAGATACATGACACAATTTCTTTATCCTCTAAATCACGATCAATTTTATAACCCTTTGAGTTCAACGATGGATTAGGTGGCACATCTTCATTACTTAATTCTGGTCGAATATCTTATAACATATCACCATCTCTGATACTGAAGTATGAGTAAAATTATTATCTAAACCATCTGATGCTTCCTCACAAGTAAAGTTTCCAGCAGAATAGTTAGCATCATCCTTAATGTTCATAGAATCATAAAATGGAGTTTTAATATATTCTGTTCTTAAACTAACATTTTGATCAACACTTTGAAGTGGCACAATTTTGAAAAAGGCTACTGAAGCAGAAACTAAAACATTTTCAGACACAGTTCTTTTATGTTATCTAAAATTTCACAGTCCATATGCTTTTCTACCTGAAAATTAGAATCAGTATTTATGGTAAGACAAGGAGAACTAGATATATCAATATTAGATTCATCAGATATAGGATCTGCGATGAAAATAACCTTCTCAGCTTTTTTTGAGTTTTCCCCATCTTCAATATCTTTTAACAATGGCATTAATTCAACATCTTCCTTTTCAGCTTGCACGAGCTGATCCACATCAGATTGGTTAATCGTCAGAGATTCATCATCAGTAGGAAGGAGTTCATTCTCTTCTGAATTTTTATCTTCACTGTTAAAGACAATATTTTGGAGTTCTTCTACCAATTGTTCAAAAGTCTCTTCTTTTTCCATCAATTTCTGTCTTCTTGTTTGAACCGCATTCACTTGGTGCAATGAAATGTTTCCTTCATTTTCGAAGTGAGCAGTAGTCCTATCCCCCAGAAGATAATGGCCACGATATAGTTCATCTAGAATAACAGATGCTTTTGTGAATGTTCTTCCCCATTAACGTTCAAAAAGAACTTCTGCTAGTGGTAAGCAAGTTGAACTAGCATCCAAAGGTTGTTGCACCCATGCATGTTCACCATTCATATCCTCGGGTGTCACAAATCTACGGCAAACAATACCTATAGTGGCTTCATTGTCGCGAAGGATTTCGGTACTGATACCATTTATTTTTCCATGATAAGTATATGGCTGCAAAAAAATTTGCTCTTGCATCACATGAAGAAACAGAATTTACAGGCTCTGAAGGTTTCTTCAATTTTGGACAATTTGGACGTAAATGATCAAAGCGTTATATTAAAAGTATCTCAGTTGTCTTCTTTTTTCGAATTCCTTACTGTGATTAGGTCCAAAAAGTTTTTACATTCCAAGAATTAAGTATCAAAATAAAATAAATAAATAAACATACGAGCCATGACGTCCCACCGTGTACAGAAGTCTCTTTTGGCACTTCACTTTAATTATTTTGATCAAATTCTGGACCACGGACTACAAGGTAGACGTTACGTTGGGAAATAGGGATATTTCACGGACAAAACTGTGTATTGAATTCAAAACTTCTTCATCAAGGTAACCGGGATAGTTGTCTAAAATAAGCAAAGCCTTCTGTCGCAATTTCTATTTAATAAAAAAATTCTTTACTGAAGGCACACACAGTTCATGAAACCGTTCAACGAACGTGGATTTAGCAATCTATCATTTACTTTGCGTTTTGTAATCAATGGTCAGTTAAACATTTTTGAATGCTCTTGGCGTTTTTTCCTTACCGATCACTTATGTGTTAATCTTATGTGTCACACTTGCAAGTAGTTTCAGCAAGGCGTAAAAGAGACTATCATTAGCTAGCCTTCGTCCAAGAGCATAAACTTCACCATAACTAGCTTTAACATGCTGAACATAAGTTTTTCAGGATAAAAATCTCCAAAATAAACCTTTCTCATCTGCACTATACACTTGGTTAGGAGTCAAAGCCAGTTCTTGAATCCCTTTTTTGGAACTTTTATTTGAATGGCTCGACTGCATTAATATTGCACGACAGCTTTTCGTCTACAGTTCTCAACATCCAAATATCAAAACATATTTTACATTTGTCTGATCAGCTCTCACTAACCTGAAAGTCATCTTTATTCATAATTTTTTCGTAGAAAAACATAGCTTTTTTCTTGAGTATTTCTCCAGCAATAGGCGTATGCCTACTAAGCTCTTGTAAAAACCAAAAAGAAAGGCTATAATCAACTAGATTAAACTACTTGTTCTGTTCGCAATGTTTTCTGGCCATTTTTCAGTTTTTCAAAGAAAAACTGTATCATGACTCTATTCTTGCTTATGTCTTATATTGTTGCTGGACCAACTCCATATGCTTCAGCGAAACTAACCAATATTTAATCTTTTTCATATAGCTTCAAAAACTTGTTTTTATCTGCAAGAGATAAAGTTTTCTGTTTCCGTTAACACTGAACAGACATTTTTTTAAACATATCGCTCTAGACAACAAAATTACATTGAAAAAATGTAGCACGTTAGGAAGCAATGCAGACTCGTACAGTTACTATTCTGACTTGTTGCAGACCGAATTCTCTCGATAGAATTCAGTTCAGTTTAAGTGATGTACTCAGTACTCCATCACTTTTATTTCAATAAAATGGAAAAAGGAGGTTGAAGGGGGGAAAAAAATTGAAATTCCAAAATCCATCAAATACAATTAAATAAAAACAGAAACAAATCTGATAGAATAACAAACATATAAATAATAGTCAACTAAGTTGAGAAAAAACTACAAAAAAGAACATATGTAAAAAAAGAAATAAAATTTTATGAAAAATGAAGCAGAATAAAAAAAAAGTCCGAAAAAGAAAAATATACATATTATTTCCAATTATTTCTCACTCCCCCCTCTTTTTTTTTAAACAAAAAAAAAACCCTAAAAAACTGAAAAACGAGTTCTAATAATGAACAAGCCAAAATTTTATATGATGCTCACCGGAAATTGCTATAAAAACCATCAGAAAAAAAGTAGTAAAACTGATAACAAAAATAATTTATGGAATATAAACGAATTACAAAAAAGAGTAAAAAAAGCAGTGCTTTGTCCGCCTATGCGAAAACGCCGGATTACTAACAGACCGGATAGACAAAGAGCCGGATTACAGAGGGAGTATTGTAATTTTAATGGCGAATTTAGAAAACAAACTAAAACACATGATAGTTGGACAAATATTAAATAGCTGTTGTGGTAAGTTTCTTAATATGTTTGCGAATAATGTCGCTCTAAATTCTGAATTTCAGATCGATTGACATATCAGCTGTTACAAATCTGAAAGTTGTTTCCAAAACTGAAAATACAATATTTGAAAAATATTCAGAATTTTCAAGATTCCATTTGGACAGAGAATAATCATGATTTTTTTTGTGAAACCATCCAGAAGATTCTAGATAAATTTTAAAAGCAGCAATCTTTCTTAAGTAGAATCAGTTGATATTTGGATTTAAACAAAAAAAAAAAAAAATGTCTCTGTGTAGAACAGTGAATAGTTAGCGACAATTTTTCGATGACACTGCAGTATCAATAAAAAATTTATTGTTGTAATTTAGAATAAGATTGATTTGTCGTCGAATTTCTTTTTGTAAATAAATTGCGTCCTTTGATCTAAATCTTTAATGAAAATCAACGAATTTCTTGGCTTGTAAACGGAGTAAAAATGTAATTGGGCACCAATACTTGAATGTCCAGAATTCTTATCCAAAAAAAATTGCGTTTAATTAAAAAATCGTAAAATAATTCAGATCTTTATATAAAAATTAAGCTATAAAGAAGATTATTTTGAATAGTAATCCCCCAATATCTTTTTTTGTGAAATACTTAATTAAATCTTCAAAAATACAAAACATTTTCTTAAGAACTTAAGCATTATCACCTTTAACAAGAACAAAAATAAAAGCAAATAATTCTGAGATAAAAAATCAAACTAATATTCATTCAAATATTAAAATAAAGGCAAACGATAAATTATAAAGTAGATGGTAAATTACTGAGGTTGTTGATAATATTCTAATCAGATATTATCAACAACCTCAGTAATATTATTTCCTGTCATAAAATTAGCAAGTGATAAATTATTTCTGTTTTGCTGAAGAAATTCCAAGCTTAAGAACTCTTAAGTAAATAAGAAAAGGAATTTTGGCAATGATTACGATACAACAGAGGTAGTCTAAGGATTAGGGCTATTAGAGTTTTATGAGACCAATCCTGACTCCACGTAAGATCATCGTGTGGAGTGCAAGGAGCATGTTTTTTGGAGCAGATTTAAAATTTATTCCAGCCAATAATTATGGCATATATTTTCGCCTTTCTAGGAATGCAGCCTTAGCATAACTGAGGGCACATTCATTAATTTTTCCATGATGAAACTTATTTGAGAGCTCTTGCATTAAAAATAATATTATTATGAAGGGGGAGAAATAGTTATTGTTTATGAGTTCAAAATTGAAAAAAAAAAAAAGATATTTAGTAAGTTTTCCCTTTTATGAGGAATTCAAAAAATTTTATGAGGCATTTTTAAGTTTTTTATGAACTGTTTATAATACGCGAGAGAGAGAAAAAAAGCTACGTTTAAATATATTCAATTTTATAAGTACAATTTATAATTACAATGAATGTAGTATTTAATTATATCTAGAAAGTCCATTCAACAATATTAATCTAAATCAATTATATTAATTAAAATTTAGTAGAATATAAACATATATAGTAAGGCATTTCAAATTAAGGAAATGTAATTAATTAATCACTGTTGTAATATATATCATTCAAGATTATTATTATATTGAATATCTCTTCTCATGAATAATTTTCTAACCACATATATAAGTAGAGCCTAATTGCTCAGATATTACAGTAAAAATATCCAATTATTTGGACTTCCATTGGCATATACAGACTCCTTTTTTGGGAGGGAGGGGTAATATTTTAAATAATACATAGAGGAGAGCGTAAACTTATGTTAAGAATAAAAAATTGAGGGACTCTTTTTCAGTCTATTGGTCTAAGGGGGAAGTTGGACTCTCAATCCCCCACTTTCCTCGAATACGCCACTATGAGTACCAATGAGTCGAATTACCCAAGTATTCTAATCCAACGGATAACGTTACATGGGTTTGAGATTAAAGAAAAGAACAGAAAAAGCTTTCATAATGAGCAATGAAATTGAACGATTGACGTATTTTTGTACCTAGCATATCCCCAGTTTTAAATAAAATTACTTTTTTTAGAGCTCTGCCAATATTTTTAAATAAAAAAAAAGCTTTTAACTTATTATCACTTTGAAATAATCTTTCAAATTTACCTGATGAATATAATTTGATTTTAATACTAAATTCGAAAGAAATTTTTTTTTTTTCATACGTGTTAATCTTTCAAACAACAAAGTAAAAAAGGACTATGAATCTTTTCTTTGATTGTTACAATAAATACTTAATTTTACAATAAAGAGTGTTAAGAGTGGAATTTATTACGCCCATTTTAAAAAGCAATTTACAATTTTGCAAGAATTGCAAAAACACATATTTGCGTGAAATTGCCTCAGTGAAAATGTTGGGACTGATCCTCTGTAATCTATTTTTAATACGTCAAGGCACGAATACGAAGAACTTGCAAAAGCTTGCGAAACACTGAGAATTCCGCATTTTAAGAGTTCTCGAAATGTAAATTACGTAGAGTTTGGAAGTAAAGAGAAAGTAGTTAAAAATGTCGCAATGGTAAACTGAGGTGGTGAAACAAAACTCGTTAAAGGCGAAGAAAAATGAAGTGGAACAAATGATGAATATGCGTTTAGAAAAGAAGTAGGTTTAAATATTTGGCTGTTTGAAATCAGCACGCAAACTGTTTGAGAGATATAAAGAAGAGAATATCAGCAACTTAACAATATTTTTTTTTTTAAAATTCGTATTGTTTTGAACAGAAAGTCAAAATTTCTTTAGTGCATTATTTAATTGCGTCTTAAAAATAGAGTTTTTTTTGGTAAGAATCAACAATTTTTTGGCGCGTATTTTGTTTGTTTCGTACCCCCAAATTAACACTATTAAGGGCAGATGTTTCAATGCGCTAATATGCTTATGTGTTTTTAGGAAGAAAATTCATTTTTTAGACTTTTTTTCAGATTTGCCCCTTATTTTTAACAGCGCCATAGACATCTGAGCGCACTTGCGCATTACCAGCAAGAAGAGGCGTAGCTGGTCAGTAAAACGTTTGCATATATTTGCACTGTTATTTTGCGCATTCAATTCTTTTTCGGACCATTTTTTTTTAAACTTTTGTCTTTTTCCTATTTTTTTAGCTGAAAGCCTTTGAGAAACGCTATTAAATATTTAAAACATTTTTTGGTCGCAAAAGAATCAAAATGTATCACCTTATTAACAGTGAGGACAATGTCATAAATCATTGTCTTCATGAGGATGTTTGATAAACAAACAATCAATACAAAAAGTTTTATAACAATGCAGACAAATCATAAAATATTGACGATCACGTGGAACATAGAATGAGCTGGATATCTCAATCATTCAATGGATATCTCACATTCTTAAATTCAAAGATCGGTTCAGATGATAGATATTCAGCCTTTTGTAATGCGCAATGCCCGATTGGATAAGAAAAACCGAAAGCAAACTTAGCAATAACACGCTGCAGCATATCCATTCCTGTTTTTTCTTTCATAAATCGGCCTTTTTAATGTATATGTGTAGATCTGCCGAGAGAGAGAGAAACGTTGAAATTAATTGCCTATCCTGGAAATTCTCTTTTAAATGCTCCAATTTCGGTATTGTAAAACTCATAAATAGCTGAATGAGATTTGTGCAACTCAACAGAAAGAGCTACGTACGATTCCCGAGATTTCGGCAATTCCAGAACGTTAACACACATCGACAGGGTTTGATGAGATATGAGAAATTCTCCAACGAGAGCAAGGTTAATATTTAGCAAGGTTGATCTTCAGGTAGTTTCTAAATTGATTCTAGACCAGACGGTTGTCTTCGATACCTTCTGTCACTAAACTGATCTGTACATATGGGGGCAGTGGTGTTGCTAAAACTTTCCTGCTCCCATAACATCCAATCCCAGCTTATGGGGGCTGTCTCCAGATCAGAAGGTGTAGGCTAATTAAA
>BMAW01047005.1:1401807-1422136 GCA_019974015.1 Nephila pilipes | reverse complement strand
CCTTTTGTTCAAGTCATCTTGCAGCTCCGCAGTCAAAAAGGTGACGTCAAAAGGTGACGTAGGCAGCTGCCACATACATACAATGTAATGAAATACTTTGTAACCTAAGTCAGTACCTTTTCTTGGAGTTTATCTCAATAATTTTAATTCTTCTTCAAATGGTTCAACGCTGAGTGCATCCGAATTTTGAAGTAGCGGTTGTCAGGATGAACTGGAACTTGGTCAGATGGGAAATTGTTCACGTATTTAACTGCCTAACGAACATAACATAGTCTTTCAAGCGGTTGATGTCTTTGGTCAAAATTTTCTATTGTCCAAAGAAATACAAATCAAGTAGCTATATGTATTGAGTTGAATGTTTAGGCAAAATTTGTGCATCAATTCCTACTTTATCAAGATTATAATCTAAAAGCTTTTGAAGTTTTGCGTAATCATTGATCTCTTCTTGGCTTATTCATGCATCAGGTGCAAGTATGTTGGCAAAATGCCTGGAAAAATTGGACTTTCGGCTTGAAAATGCGATAACATATAGTCTCATTGAACCATTTGCTGCTATTATCATTAATCTGAGGGTCGAAACGAGCAATCTGAGTAATCTCGAGTCAAAATTGGTTAACCCTTAACAAAATACTCATCTTGTTATTGTAATTTCTTTGAATGAATAGGAAACGGAATACAATCTGACCCCGTTATCACACTGTTTTCGGGGTTCATCGTTACTGAACGATAGATTAAGTGAACCATGACTTACAGTATTAATATAAATTCAGAGAAAAATTTTAAAAAATCAAGCATTTGTCAAATTTGATACTTTCTGCTGCTCTTCCCTTTTTCTGGCAATTTCTTTATCTTTAATCAATCTGACGAAGCTTATCCTCGTTTTTTAACCATCTACCTAGTGCAGACTCAGGTAGATTTAAGTTGCGCTTGTTTTTTCCCTTTTTGAATTTGTTCTATAACATTGAATTTTTCCTCGATCGTATAAGGTGTTTGTGTACACTTATACTCCTTTGAGAAAATCTCTTATTCTAAAAAAAATATCTCTATAATTCTTAAGATTCCACCAATACAAAATAATTGAACATATAGCTAATTTCGCTGGTCATGAGATCTCGAAAATAATCTCTTACAGAAAAAAAAAAAATCTAAATTGGAACATTTTACTTCCTGGGGAATGGTAATTCATATATATATAAAGTGGAATGAGTAAAAAGTGCACTAATGTATGCTCTTATCAGGTAGTAGTGACGTTTACCGAATAAAAGATTATTTGAATTTCATAAAAAGAAAAATAATAATTATGAAACCACAATGTCCAGGAGCAATATTGCAATCGATTGCTTATCCAGGGCACCATAGTAAAACCGTGAGTAAAGCAGATTTGCGTGTTTTTGAATTGCGTGTTAAAGGCAGCCCGACTGCAGTAATGAATTTTTTTTACTGCGTACAGCTGGCAAATACTTGAGCGAACAACTTAGAAAAGAAACTGCAAAGGTATTTTCATTACAAAATTTACCTTAAAGTTAATTCTCTGAAAACTTACCAGGGAGAGATTTCTGCGAACAAGAGAATTGATTTTAAGGGACATTTATATGTAAAATAATAAACGGAAAAATACTCTTACAAGCGAAAATAACTTACAAGCGATAAAAAAAAAAAAACTAGCATAATATGATGTCTTCTCGAGTATTCTCTTAGTATCTATAGCATGCATGTTGAAAATGCATTTTTTTTCTTCCCGGAAACTAACGTTACATTATTTATTTTTCTAGTATATATACAAGTGTAGTTCAAAAAGTCCCCGTGTTAGGAATAGGGAATGGGGCAACTCACTGGAGTATTTTTAAAAGTCCGGAAATATGTATTTACTTCATTTTCCATCCTTAATCAATAATTAAGTAATCACTAATCAATACACTCAGACAATGTAGGAACTCATTTGTATTTATTCGAATCTAAGAATAACTAAAACGCAATACACTAACTATCACGTCTGTGGATTTTGATTCGTTGTGATGCCATAGTTCTTAAACTTCTTATTTTTCATTATTTTTTGGAATGTACAGAGTGGTTATAATTAAAGTGACCCTATTTAGATCCTTGTAGAACCCATTCTGCCAATCGGATTTTGAGGAAATTTGGTATATACGTTGTAATAGTGTTTGGTCGGAAGGTACAGAAGGAAAGGTCGACATCTCTAAAACAATTAGTTTATTTATCAATCAATCTACACAATAATTCAGCTAGAAATCTATTCTATCCTATCCTATCCTATCCTATCCTATCTCTTTTCTCTCTCTTCCTCTCTCTCTTGAAACCTTACACTATATATACATAGATCAGTCTTGATTTGCATGTTTCCGTTCTCTTCTTCGGAGGAAGCTCTTTAATACAAATAATTGTTGAGGAGTGAAAACTCCCCAAGAGAATTGCTAGTGACAAGGTCGCAGATAGACCCGTCACAACGATACTAGGACTATGGGGGGGGGAATTTCTTCAACAAAAATAGTTCATATTTTGACCCCCAGATGGAGCTTTTAAAAATTTAGTATGTAAATTAGTCAAATATATAAAGAGATTTGCAGTCAGAGCCAGAAAATCATTTTGCATGTCTTTGACATCGTTAATCATGCTCTTACAGAAGAAAGATCAAGTTTTACTGGTAAAATTGTTTTTTCAGAACGGCAGCAATAGCTTAGCTTCACTGCGTGAATGTCGTCGTTTAAATGGATTGCGAAAAGAGACCATGTTTAAAAATAGTTTGAACAAGATGACTGTGAAACTTGAAGAGACTGAAGACTTGGGTGTATTTCCAGGAAGAGGGCCGAAACCGATTGCGAACGAAATTGTTGAAGAATTCGCTACTGATTTGGTTGAAAGAACCTCCAGTTCTAGCTGTTATTCAGCAAGTGCTCGATCGGTGTCACGAGAGTTAGCAATTCTATGGTCGACAGTATGAAAAATTCAGCAATCCATTTTAAAATGGTGTCCGTTTCAGATCCACATACTACAAATGCTGCAACCTCAAGACCACCAAAGACGCTATGATTTTGCTTGCCAATTTTTGGCGAGACTGAAAGTTGATGACGCGTGGCCTTGGAAATTTCTACGGTCAGATGAAACGAAATTTTCTTTAGATGGAGATGTTAATAATCAAAATTGCAGCATATGGGTGCTTCATCTTCTAATGTTTTGCACCAACAACCACTGTATTCTGATTACGTGACCGCATGGTGTGGATTTACTGCTGATTTTATCCTCAGACCATTTTTCTATGAAACTCTACTCCTAAAGGTCCTAAAATGTGTTCTGTCACAAGCGCAGTGTGAAGTGAACTCCTTCGACAGTAGGTCATTTGTGCTTTACAGGAACGGCAATGTTTGCAGATCGCTGTCTTCATGCAAGATGGAGCAACTTCCCACATTGGGTACCAAGTCAAAGAATTTTTTCTAGCTAAGTTTGGAGAGAATCGTGTAATATCCAGAACTTTTCCAGATGTATGGCTTCCTCGTTCACCCGACTTAAATCCCTGTGATTTCTGGTTTGTGGGGATTCCTAAAAGGCCGTGTATATGGAGGAGGAATTAGGACTTTATCCGAGTTGAAAGCCAGCATTATATATATATATATATATATATATATATGCGCCATGTTGTTGGAATCCCTCGAGAGTGTCTTCGCGCTACCATTAAACACGTTATAATGCGCTTTCAATGCGTAACTGATGTCAATGGAGCACACGGCGAGCAGTTTGTAATTGAATAAATTTTAATAATTCTGATAGGTTTTTTTTTTTTTTTTTGCCCTTCTCTAGGCATCACAATTCCCGTCAAAATTTTAACTATTTTTATTGAAGAAATTATTTCCTCATGGTCCATATAACCAAGTTTCATCAAAATTTAATTGGTAGAACGGGTTCTAGAGAGATCTGAATAGGGTCGCTTTATTTATAATCACCCTGTATATTAAACTGTATTCCATTGATGTCACAACTTTTTACTAACAGCAGATGTTGATACTTTGGTTCTCACCTACAGTCAGTCTGTTTAGCGACGGTTGGCCACAGCGTTGGTCTGTAAGATGATTTTTGATGTGATGCGAATATGTGTATGCTATATGAAAATTAGTTAAAAAGATTCTTGAAAAACTAAATGGATGCCTCAAAATATTTGCCCCTGCGCCACACTGTACACATGTTCTAATCTAAAGACTAATATTATAAAAACACACTTAACTGTTATTGACTAATCAGGTCTAAGCTAGAAGTAGAGTTTGAAAGTGGCATCCAAACCAATGTTACTTCAAGGGTCCTTAACTCACTCTATCGTTTAATCCTATCTCTATATTTTTTCGGTTCAGCGCAATTCTAACTTCTTTATAATACATAGACTTCTTTTCACTGTTTCTAGCATTAATTTTCCTTATTAAGCTTTTAACGTTAGGCTATTTGCGATTTTCTGTTCACTAATATAGGGAACTTTATAGTAATTTGAATTGCATAAAATTACAATTTGCTTCTCAACCAAAATGAAGGTAAATTAGATGAAGATATGATAGGTAGCAAATTGAAGTAGAGATAGTGATATGTAAAAGAAAAAGAAATAAAAGGAAAATGAAGGGAGTGGGAGGGTAACGATATGCTGTACTGATAGTTATTTGTAATTTGAATTGAAGCATCTTAATTAGCTTATTGATTGATTCAAATTTTAGTCAAAGTGATAAGATAAGAACAGGCTCTTATAGCATGAAATGTTTGAATCAGAACCAGTGATTGAATAAGTTCCGATTTCATTATTAGAGCAAATTAAGAGAGATTCGAGAGAGAGTGACTTTAACCATTCTCCAGTGATTATTAATAAAGTGCTTTATCATGCTCTGGCATGTCTTCAATAAAAGTTCAGTAGTTATTGACTTGTATATTAGACTGAGAGGTAGCGGTAAAATTGAATAATAAAGAGCAGGAGTTACAAACTCATCACCGTTTATTAATATAACTCCTAGAAGAGGTTCTCAATCCAGTTAAGGCCATATAAAAACCCTGAATTGTTAGTTGAAATGCGAAAACCCATTCATTGATCGCAGGGCCGGCTGCAGACTATTCCGCACCCTGTGCAATATATCGTATATTGGTACATATGTTTAACCCTCGATAGGGTCAAAGTATACAAGTATATGTTTTTTCGATGCTCTAAATTTAAAATGCAGATGAAGATTTTAAAAAATTGTATTTGCGGATGGTCCACTGCTGTTTTATGTCACTTAAGCTTGTTACACTCTTTGGGATGAAGTGAGTAAATTCAAAGTGAGAAATAAGAAATCGGTGAAATTGATGTTACTTTTCAAGACTTAAAAACGTTTCCAGAATATTTAGAATTAAATGTCATATATAATCGTTTTCCGGCAAAAATCCGTATAGAATGTATCTGTAGATATATATTTTTTTGTTTTAATTTCTTACGGTTGAACAAAGTTTTGTAAAAGTAGAATTATTTTGTGATATGAAGACAATCCAACAATAATTCTGCTTTATTAATTATTTCACAATGGATTACGTATCAGAATACAATATTTCAATCGATTACATGTGCGCTCGATTCCTAAATATTTTAATCAATTACCGCAACGATAAAAGATACGACTTGGTCCCGCGGATTTACTCACCTGAAGTAAGGAGTCAAGTCCCATTATTCGCCAGAACCCCTGAAACGCAATGTAAAAGAAAAGCTCTCTAACTCACTCAGTTCTAGTGTTTTCAGTTATCTTTCCATTTGCTTTCCATTCAATTACATTTTCAGTCGGCGGTCTTATAAGTTACGCGAAATTTCAAATTTATGATTAGGAATTGGCACTCCTTCACACCTGGTGTTCTGTGCCGCGATTGTTATACTGCACACCTACCTGGAGCCGGATATGATGCACCATTTTTCCTTTTTCTAAGAAGTTCATGAGAATGACATCCTTCGTGTCCTAAACATTCATCTCCATAGCCTTACCTGTCTATTAGATCGTTTTCGACATCTTTGAAACAGATTCGCCATATGCAAACCAATATTTCTTGATTTCCGATGCATAAAGATGAACTCATGGCTCATCGTCGGCGAAAACTCGACGCCATACTAATCGAAGTTAATTTAGGCATCGGTGTTACATTTATTTTACGCCGTTTAACAGATGGCATCACACAATAATAACACCAACCTACCTATCTTTCGTCAAAAACAACCGCTTCTTAAACTAAACTCTTAAGCTTCACCATATCGATGAAACACATTTGCATTTAAAAATTTTCGAAGGAAACAGTTTTAATGATTCTTAATGAATTTTCCATGATGTTTTAAGATTTCGAACATAATCTCAATAATTTACACTTTCTCTATAGAAAGGAAAGCTATCTATATATTTCGAATATTTTGATGTTGATAAAAATCACAGGAATTTAGCTAAAATCACAGATACTTGGATTAATCACTGAGGATCTATCAGTTATGAATCAAAATCAACCGAGAACATTTCTAAATAAATTAAAGATTTGAATTAATAAATTTATATATATATGGAGTTGCCACTCTTGTCAATAAAGGGAGCTTTACCAGTGAAGGCAGCAGCGAGGAGCTTTCCTCTCTTAGACAGACACAAATGTTCATGGACTGTCTTTCCCCCCGCAGAGCAGTTGTCGCTCAGAGCTTGCCAGCTATTGACGTGGTTGTGATGTAATCTTTTTTGCCTGTAAAAAGCAGAATGGCTCTAATTTCCCCTTAATTCTTAATTATATTCTTAATTGTTAACGTTTTGTCCTTTAATGTCTTAATTAAATGTTTTAAACTTTATTTAATGCCTGATTACTTTGTCTCCGTGCAAATCACAAGGGGACTCGTCAGGTAAAAAGTAACCACATTTTAGTAAAATCCCCTGACTCCCCGCCTTTTTTTTTAAACAAAGAAATTTAATACTGAGATTAAATTATTATTCCGCAATGTTTATCCAAGAAAAGAAGGTTCATCCGCCTAGTGGAACATAGATGAATTTGTATTTCGTCTCCACATCGGACAGCGTCGAAAATGGCGAAACATGAAAAGCCACCCGTTCCTTGGTAAAAATAATATGGGAAGTCTCTGATGATCTTCAAAAGCTGTGAGTAAATTTTGCCTTCTTGATGATTAATCTATATGAGTAGCAAATGAAAATGCTTGAAAATCGAAATACTACTGTGAGAAAATTTTGGAATTATTAATGAGATGAATAATTTTTGATGAATATATTTGATGCTTTGATGAAGCGAATTTCTGATGAGTTTCGTTCGCCTATTCGAAGAAATTTTTGATTTAAGTTAAAGTTAATTCTTCCCTTTTTTTTTACTAGTATAAATGATTAATTTGATAATTTTGAAAAAAAATTATTTCAAGCATAAAAACAAGCTACTTTCGTTTTCAATTTTCATACTTTTGAATTAAAGAATTTAATATATCTTGAGGTTCAAATTACTCCCAAATTGCAGAAAAATTTAGTATAATATTATGATAAAGAAATTTTGAGTGTGTGATAAATGTATGTCAAGTATATGAGAATGAAAAATTAATAGTTTGAATTGCGCAGTGAGCTTTCGTTTTCAAATTTTGAAATCGAAGCATGGAATTATATTGTTATAGTGAAAATATTGTGTATATTACAAAGATATTTGGAGTTATGAGTGATGAAAAAAATAATAATTAGTTTTGTATCAAGTAAACTATATTGCCCTTTCATTTTGAATTTGCAGTACAGAATCACAATTACTGAATACAAATTCGAACTCTAATGATCTGTTTCACTTGTGGTATTTATGAAACGAAAGTGTTTGTTAATAATTACAACAGAGTTTGGAAACAAAATTAAGGTGTTTTCATAAAATTTTTTAGAATATAGTTGAATAAAAAACAGTAATGAATGTAATATTGATATTTTTGAATATGTGTTGCATTTTGATTGAACGCTTTTTTTTTTTTTTTTTTACATTTTGTCAATTTGAAAATTAAGAATTTTGATTAGAAATTTAAGTAATTTCATTAGAATGTTTTGTTTTGAAAATTAAGTGTGAACAATGGTTACGCTTAGTGATTTTCCTAAGATGGCCAAGTGTTTACACACAGGTAGCACTAACAAAATAAAACTTCTATGTCTTTTAGTTTTTGCGTCAGACAGAGGTAGACAAAATCGCGCTAGATTGAAAAAATTTAAAGGATTTCCTTGAGACTTCGATTTAGAAGAATCGAAACAAAAAGTAGTGAAAGATTTTTTACTTAAATATTTAATTGCAATTTGTAATCTCTTGCATTTGAAATTCTCCACTGAATTAGAAACTTATGCTAACACTATTCTTAATCAACTTGGTGAGTTTAATTTACTTGATAAATTTGCTGTATCTGAAATGTCTGATAAAAATGAACACCAGGATTTGGAACAACACATGATGGAAAGTGAAGGATTTGGAACAACACATGATGCTAGCACTCCATCTCAAAACAAATTACTTCTTGAAAGCTAAATGTTAACTGATGTACCACAGAATTTAATCCCTTTGGAAAGAGAAAAACTTTATCTTGGGATAAATAATGATTTTAATACTAAAACAGAAGTACCCTCTCAAAACCAAAACCCAACTTTTTCAATGATTCAGGACATTCTTTTTCCTCATTGGGGGCAGGACAACCAAATAATACCTGTCTTACTTTAGGTTTAAAATATATTGTTGATTTAATTATATATAAACCATTTTCATCTAAGGATAATTACAGCATTGAAGCATTAATATCATATATGGAAGATATCTTTGATTTGTATCAGATCACCAACCCTATTAGTTAAGATTTATTTGTAAAAATATATTTAACTAATCGAGCTGTAACACAAATTAGGTCAATCCATGGAATAACAATTCATTAGCAAATGAGAAAATATTTATTGGAAGAATTTTCTGACAAAATTAATGGTGTTCGATTGCATAATATGATGCAAGAAAGACGCTTAAAATCACCTGAAACCTTACTAGAATATTTTTTGGCTATGTGGGATCTAGGTCGTAAAAATTCACTTGATGATTCATCTTTATTTGAATATGTTATTAATGACATCCCTGATTCCTCTAAGAACGAAATTATGTTGTATGGCTGTAAAACCACCCCTGAATTTAAAAATAAATTGAAAATTTATGAAAAGCTTTTTAATGCCTTAAGACATCGGAATAGAAAATTTGATGATCATTCTCGAGACGCAAGGTTTGAACACAAACAAGTAACACAATCCATCTGTTACACCTATGGACTTAATGGCCATAAAAGCACTTTCTGTAAAAACAAAGACCATGAAAAGAAATGTTACGGCTGTAAAAAAACTTTGGTCATGTACATGCAAATTGCTCAAGAAATCTCAGCAAATATATTACAACACCTAATCAAAAACCTTCAAACTCTTTTGATAGAACTGTTCCCCAAATTTCTCAATTGTCTGAACAATTCCCTAAAAATATTATTCATGTTCCTGTAACTCTTGCCAAAACTCAGTTCATTGCACTCTGTGACACTGGTTCACAAGCCACAATAATTAACGAAAAAACATATTTAAGTATTGGATCCCCATCATTGTGTCCCTCTCAAGTAACAATTGTAGGAAATGGCCGAGACAAAGTATAAAGCATTGGTTTTTTTCAAGATTCTATTACAATCCAAGATATCATACTATCCACAAACATTTATGTATTTAACAACAACCTAATACTCCTCGATGTTATTGTAGGTATGGACTGCTTACGTCAAACAGAGTTTACCTATGGTAAAATTGGAATAACTTATGTAAAAAAATTTGATGATGATATACTGATGAATATGGCTAATGTTTTTGATGACACAAACGCTGTAGTTGATCTGTCCCACATTGTAAACTGTGAAATTCGTGAAGAAGTCCAAAATCTTGTCATTAACTACAAATCCCACAAAATTAAAGATAAGGATCTTAAAATGACCATTCAGTTAAATGATGAAATCTCAGTTTCCAAACGTTCACGACGACTTCCCTTTTCAAAACAAAAAGTTGTAGAAAAACAAATTCAAGAATGGTTAAATGATGGAATTATAAAACCCAGTTGTTCTGACTCTGCTACCCCAATAGTTTTGTGTAAAAAGACAAATGGAGAATATAGGCTCTGTGTTGATTTCAGAAAAGTTAATCAAAAACTTATAAAAGATAAATTTCCTTTTCCATTAATTGATGAAGTTTTGGATAAACTCGAAAATACTAAAATATTCACTTCCCTTGATCTTAAAAATGGCTTTTTACATGTGCCAATAGACCCAAACAGCACAAAATTCACCTCTTTTGTCACTCACGAAGGACAATACGAATTTTTACGTGTTCCCGTTAAAATTATCCAATAGCCCTTGTGTCTTTCAACGTTTTATTTATGGTGTGTTTAGAAAGCTTATACACAACAGCAATTTAGTTATTTACATGAATTAATCTTCTATTTCTATCCCAAGATGAAAGTGAAGGATTAAGAATATTACACTTAGTTCTACACAGCAGCAGATTATGGTCTTGAGCTAAATTTGAAAAAAAAATGTAATTTCTTACAAAGAAAATTAGTATTTCTTGGTTATGTCATAGAAAACTGTACAATAAGACCCTTATCTTCTAAAACTCACAACTCACGCTGTTCAAAATTTTCAGCAGCCCAAAACTCCCAAACAAGTTCAAATCTACCTTGGTTTAACTGGCTACTTCCGAAAATTTACACCCAATTGTGCTCTCATAGCTTGACCTTTAAGTGATCTTCGTGACAATGTTAAATTTATATTTGGGCTTGAACAGATTAAATCCTTTCAAGATCTGAAGAACATTCTATCTCAAAATCCACAAGGTCAAAGTATTCGTCATGTTTATCAACAAGATCTCCCTTTAGAACTCCTCACAGATACAAACGCCCTAGGTTTCGATGTTATACTCTTGCAAAAATCTACCAATGACGGACAATTTCAATCCATTCCACACATTAATCGCAAAACGACTATTCAACAAGAAAAGTATCATAGTTTTGAATCAGAAGTTTTTGCCATTATTGAGGCACTCAGGAAATTTCGAAATTACCTGTTAGGAACAAAATTTAAAACTATCACAGATTGTGACACATTTCAAAAATCGATGCATAAAAATGATCTACTTTTTAAAATTCCTCGATGGGTACTAATGCTTGAGGAATTTCACTATGAAGTTTGTCATAGACCTGGTAAGCAAATTAAACATGTTGATGTTTTGAGTAGATACCCAGTACTTTAGATTTCCTCAAAAGATATCACACAAAAAGTCAAAGATGTCCAAGATCAGGATGATTTCATTTCTCAAATCAAAAACATGATGACTTCTACACCTGTAGACGATTATTTTCTTAAAAATGACATTTTGTATAAATTATACTAAGGTAATGAACTTTTGGTGGTTCCTCAAATGATGCAGTCAAAAATTATCAAAAATGCACAAGGTCATTTTTCTTGCCCAAAACTGAATTTATTGTGTTTCGTGTTTATTATATTCTCCACATTAAAAAATTGATTCAAGAAGTCATATCAAATTGCATCCCATTTATCCTTTCTCCTCGAAAATCTGGTAAACGAGAAAGATTGCTTCGCCCGATTCTCAAAGGAGATAAACCCCTTGATTGTTATCACTGCGACTTTTTAAGACCTTTGTCTTCCATCAAAAAGAGTTAAAAAAATATTTTTACAGTCATTGATACTTTTTTCAAAATTTGTCTGGATTTATCCAGTAAAATCTACTTCAATTAAAGACGCAGACTAACACTTCAACAAGCAACATTTGGAAATTCTTCGAAAATAATTACTGATATAAGTAGCTCCTTTACAGTTGAACAATCCGTTGAACATATTTAAATCATCACTGGTGTACCTCGTAGAAATGTTCAGGTTGAACGTGTTCATGGAACAAACATTCTTGTACTGAAAAAATTGGCTATCGATGAGCCAGATAAATGGTTTAAATATGTCCCAAGATTACAACGTATTTCGAATAGTACAACCACGCGAAGTACTAAAAATATTCACCTTTACAACTTTTAATAGGTATCAAAATGAAACAAAAAGATCTTGAGGTCAAAAGACATCTTGAAGAGGAACACTATCAAACAGTTATACATGACCAAGAAATACTACGTGATGAGGCCTACCAAAACACCCTAAAATTATAGGAAGAAAGTATACGAAGTATAACAATCGATGTAAATCAGCCTATAAGTACGAACTTGGCGATAAGATTGCCGTACAACGCACACAATTTGGCACTGGACTGAAGCTTCGTCCAAGATACTTTGATCCCTACGAAGTGCTAAGATCAATCCCAATGATCGTTATGAAGTTCGGAAATTAGAACTCTATGAAGGTCCTAACTTAACATCAACTGCTGCAGACAAGATGAAAAATTGATGCATAAGCTAACCAATACATTCCACATTGACTTTATGTCCCTTTTCTTTTCTTTTTTTTCTTGTTGTTGTTTTCCTTTTTCTGTTTGTGTTTTTTTTTTTTTTTTTTATTGTCATTTCAGATTCCTTGTTTTTACCTTAAAGTGACACCAGGCGAGGACGTCTAGCCATTTAGAACGTGTGGTGTTGCCACTCTCATTAATAGAGGGCACTTTACAAGTGAATTCTTAATCAACAGCGAGGTAATTTTTCTTCTGTAAAAAGCAGCATGGCTCTAATTTCCCCTTAATTCTTAATTATATTCTTAATTGTTAACGTTTTGTCCCTTTTTGTCCTTTCGTGTTTTAATAAAAACATTTTAAGCCTTAATTACTGCTTGATTACTTAGTCTCCACGCAAAACACACACACACACACACACACACACACATATATATATATATATACTGATGGCCATTAAAATTCCAACACCAGGAAGAAAAAAGCTGACTAACGTCAAAACCACATGAAAGGAAGAAGTGGTTAGGATATGCAAATGTTTAGTATTTCAGCGCATTTAGACAACGCAGGAGAGAGAAACGACATCTGAAGCACTTCATAAAAAAGTTGTGTAGTGAAGTTGTGCATTGGGGCACTGCAACTGGTGTGATTGTTTGGGCAGTTATCGAGTTCACGACACGCGCATCTCTACCTTGGATCGAAGTTAATTTGAACGCAGATCAGTATATTTCTGACATCTTATGTCCAGTGGTTGTGCACTAACCTTCAAGGCCTGCCAAACGCCATCTTTCAATAAGATGATTCAAGACCACATATCGCACGTCGTGTTCTGACCTTCAACGATACACAGGATATTTTCATCTTCCTCAATATACAGGGTCCTGTCTCTATATCTGTCATCTATTCAAAACATCTGGTCATGAGTTGTTGAGAGACTCCTCACCACTTTTCTCCAGCTAATATGGTTAATGAAGTGTAGCATTTGTTGCGTCCTTGGACCTCTTTAGGAAAAATAAATTTTAAAAGCAATATTGGCACTGTAAAATATATTCTGATAATAATAATTACATTCAGTGAGCTTAAAGTAAATTTATATTGCTAAAATGCATTTAATTTAATGTTTTATCGTCTGTCTTATTTTGATATCCAAATAGAATATTATTGCCTACTTCAATTGTTTATCGTTTGCTCTTTTATTTTAATACTTAGTTTAATAGTTGATTTTTATGGCAGAATCATTTGTTTTATTTTTTTGTAGTTAACATTAGCAACAGTGTAATTTTGGAGAAGAAAATAAATATCTTTGATGGAATATTGTATTTTTTTGTGAAGAGATTATATTATTATTTCTAAGGAGTTCATGTTTTTAAAATGTTTTTGAGGACGGGATATCTACATTTGACGTCCGCGACAGGACTTTGAAAAAAATCGCATCATGTTTACGGTTGTGAAAGGCTTTAAAAAAGCTAGATTGAAGTTCGTCCTGGAAGAAATTGGAGAAAAAATATCAGCTAATGTTACGATAGCCGAATTAAAAGATTTTATTTTAAAAAGCGAACAATACATTAGTGATCCTAAGTTTGTTGAAAAGATTTTAGAATCGGCTATTTCGGATAGAGTTTCATCAGAACAGTATGAAAAAGCGAAATTGAAACGAGAACAATTTGAAAAGGAGAGACAATTTGAAGAAAGTGAAAAGGAGAGACAATTTCAACTTGAACTGGGAAAGGTAAAATTGAATCAAGAATTGGAATTGGTGAGAATTAGCCAAAGAGATGTTAATTCTGACTCGATTGAAATTAGAAGTTCTAAGAGAAATTTTACACAAACACACACATTGCCGAAATTGTAGTTTAGGCAATTCGGAGATGATTTAAAAGACTGGCACCGTTTTTGAGTCAGTTCCAATACATAGATAAGGATGAAGATATAACATCGGAAGACGGATTCAAATATTTGGTGTAAGCGACGGTCATTGGCTCCAGAACCAGAGAAGTAGTAGGGAGATACTCTTTGACAAGAGCCAGCTATGTTAAAGCTGTAGAGAGTTAAAACTCCGCTTCGGACGAGATGATCTTTTGGTTGAGCTGATTAAACTAATCATCTCTGTTCAAATGAACATTTTTCAATCTTTAAGTTGTACGACAAGTTTGAGTCGTACATGCATGCTGTAGAAACTTTAGGAGTTGCCACTGATAAATGCGGCTCCATTTTGTATCCTATGGTAGAATCCTGTTTTCCTGAAGATTTTTTAAAGGCTTTGAATAGAAACAACACCTTTAATTCTTCACCGAAGCAAAAGAGCGTTTAAATAACTTGTTATTGTTCCTTAAAAGTGAAGTAAGAGGCGAAGAAAGGATATCTTTGGCGAAGTCAGGTTTTGGGTTAATGAAAATGGAGATAAGAAAATTCTCAAAGTAAAGAATTAACTTAACTGTAATTCCGACTGCGGCAGGGCTGTTAGCAACTTCAGTTCAAGAAGTTAAGAAATCTTGCATCTTTTGTGAAAGTAAACATCAAAGCTCGGAATGCTTTTTAGCGAAAAAAAAAATAACTTAGGCTGAGGGAAAAAATATCTTGAAGACAAAAGGCTGCTGCTTTATGTGTCTGGCTTCAGGATACCGAGTAAATTCCTGTCGTGTTTTTCTGAAAAGTGTAATTTGTGGGAAGAAACACGTTTCTTTAATGTGGGAAAATTTAGATTCCCTAAATAAAACGACTGAGAAAAAAATGAATCAACAAAACCAACAGAAAGTGAAGTTACCTTGACTAACTTCAATAAGAGTCCCAAGGTTTTCCTTCAAACGATGGAGGTAAGGTTAATATTCGATGATAAAGTGATAGAAACTCGTGTAATTCTGGATTTCAGAGATCATATATTTTAAGGGAAATTGCAACTGAAATGGGATACATTTCAACTGGGAAGAAACTATAGCACATTCTTTATTTGGTGGTGTTAACTCTGAAAAGCATAAACACAGATGTACTAAGATAAGATTAGGAAATCTTGATAAGAATTTTACGTGTAATTATGAAGCAATGTGTCAATCAGTTATTTGAAAAAGTATAATTCCTGTTAGTGCGGGGCCATGGCTAGAAGAGCTTCGAAAACTGAAAATTAAATTGACAGGTTTAGGTAACATTCCTCAACCAGTTCACATACTCATCGCAGCTGACGTTTTAGGATGACTGATGACTATTCAGCAAAAAGTTCTGTCTAGTGGACTAGTGGCCGTTGAAACATTTTTGGGTTGGACTTTGCTTGGTAAGGTACCCCTACAAAAGGATGATTTTAGTTCAGCAATGTTGGTAACCTCGCTTTTTGCAAAAGAAGCAAATATTTCTGATCTCTGGGAATTAGATTTCATTGGAATCAAAGACCCAATTGAAAAGATATCTAAAGAAGAATAAGAACTTTTGATTAAAGAAAACTTCCTTAAACTGTTAGATATTCAATTGAATGACGTTATGAAGTTCATTTACCTTGGAGAAAGGATTGTGTACGATTAATGGATAACTTAGAATTAACCAAAAGAAGATTAAATTCCACAACTACAAAACTACTTTCTGATAACTTGTACGATGACTATGAGAATATCCTTCAGCAATGGCTCAATGAAGGGATTATTTAAGAGGTTCCAGAGGATGAAATTGGGTTGTCGGGAAATTATCTCCCTGATATACCAGTTTTAAAGTAAAGCAGTAGTACCATACCTATTCGCCTAGTTTTTAATGCATTAGCCAAAATTAAAGGACATTTTTCGTTGAATCAATACTTGCAAACTGGTCCCAATCTAATTGAATTGATTCTTAATATTTTACTAAAGTTTAAAGAAAAAAGAATTTAGATATAAAAAAAAGCTTTCCTGAAAACAAGTATAAACAAAGATGACAGAGATTACTTGTGCTTCCTAAAGTGGAAAAACAAAGATTGTCAAGAACTAAGCATGTTTTTGGTGTCAGAAATAGTCCATTATTATTAGAATCTGTCTTACAATGTCATATTAATACATTTTCTAATTGTGATCCTTTCGTAGCAGCGTGTCTTTCAAACAGTTTTTATGTGGATAATCTTGTCACTAATGTGGATGATGAACAAAGTTTGCAACGAATTTTTACTGGCGCTAATGATCTACTAAAAAATGGTGGTTTGAACTACGAGATTGAGTATCTTCTTCATCCGAAATGAGCCATACGAAAATGTTTGACTTGTTAGGACTTCAGGGGACACACATTTAGTTCTCTTTACATTCAATCTTAGTTAGATACAAGATATGCGTCTAGAAAAAATTACTAAATGAAGCATGCTGTCAATAGCTCACAAAGTATTTGATCCTTTTCGATTTGTTTCTCCAGTAATGCTTTGTCCTAAGTTGATGAAGCAGAAAACTTGGAAGATGCCCTTAGACCGGGATGAGGAGATAAAGGAAGCATTACGTGAATAATTCATGCAATGGTTCAAGTATCTTGAAGCTTCGAAACAAGTCAGCGTTCCTTGATGGATCAAGATCAAGTCTGACATGATCGAAAACTGCTCCCTATATTATATATTTTGCAATGCAAACAAAATCGCATATACAGCTGTTGCGTTTCTTGTTCACGTAGTTGAATATAATGAAATATTCCTTCCGTCTTCAAAATCTTGTATAGTACCTTTAAAGGTAGCTACAAATACCAATATTAAAGCTTCTAGGCTCTTTGATGGGGGCAAGATTGGCAGATTCAGTAACTAAGGCCCTTGGCGTGAAATCTATCCAACGCTACTATTAATTCGATTCACCGATAGTTCTTACTTGGATAAACAAAGAAGAAAACTAGTCTGTTTTCGTGAAGAACAGATCAGATGAAATAAGAAAAAGCAGTGAACTTTCATCTTGGGAACATATTTCTGGAGAATAGAATCCAGCAGAATTTCCTTCCAGAGACTTTGCTACTCACCTAGTGAAAACAAAGTGGTGGAAGGTCCGAAGTGACTGAAAGATCCTGCGGAAAAGTGACCTTGCATAAATACATATGCTGATATTGATGATGAAAAAATTAATAAGGAAAAAAAGAAGACCAGTTGTTTATTAAACAACATAACGGAAGCCTTAATAGATAACTGGTACTATAAACATTTTTCTAGTTATGAGAAAATAGTGAGACTTGTTGCATGGATCCTTCGTTTTGTAGGATGTATACTGTTAAATTAAGAGACGATGTATATGGATTCCACTTTTATTTCCATCATTTTGTCCCTGCTCTCGGAGGGTTAACACGTGCACTTCCTAGGAGAGTGTAAGAAGGGAAGAGAGAGGAGGAATTCCACAGTCGCTATTGCGAAGAGCTAACGCATGCGCAGATAGCATTTTTAGTGCCTGCGTAACTACTACTCCTAGCTGCCGAAGGACTTGCGCATGCGCAGATCGCAATGAGAGTGTTCGCAAGAGCAAGGAGTCGTAGATCTCTACAGTTTTATGCATAACTGTTTAGTGCCTTCTGAAAATACTCATTTTAGGCCTTCTGAGCTTACTCGTTGATAGCTAAATAATGTCAAGAAGCCGAGAAACGAATGATGAAGATGATACAACAAGAGTCGTTTGATACAGAGAAAGATGAAAGATTAAGGGTCCTTGAAACCATTAGAGATAATTAAGATATTATTCGAATAAAAACTACAATTATCTACCAAAAAGATGACGTAGATTTCATTTGTCCTATAGCTCTATCAGCTAAGTATGAAGTTGTAAAACGCCTGACATCGTATCTTCATATAAAAATTCTCACGCAGGAGTTCAGATCATCTTAAATATTATACGAGAAAAGTATTGACTTATAAAGTTAGGAAAACCGCCAGAAATGTAGTGTCTAAGTCTACTACTTGCCAAAGATTTACATCTAAGAATTTAGAAGCAAAATCACTACTAATACCAGAAGATCGAGTGCGTGATGCAGCAGTGTTCCAAAACACTGGCATTGACGAGGCAGGATCCCTTTTTCTCAAGGGTAATAAAAAATGTTGGGCTCTCATATTTACTTGTGCCGTCTATAGAGCGGTGCATTTCAAATTGGCTATATCTGCATTATATGTTTTGTGATAGCCTTGAGGATATTCATTGCTCGTAGAAGTAGGCCGACAGTTATTTACAGGGTTAATGGTACAAATTTTTCTGGTGCTGCCAATTATCTGAAGAATAGGAACTGGGATCAGATACAAATTCATGGAGCTTACATTTCATTTCAGTCGAAGTTTAACCCACCAATCGTAAGCTGGTGTAGTTGTTGGTGGGAAAGAGGCTTATTAGAATTTTGAAAGATCATCTGAAGAGGGTGTTGGGAAAATCGTTTCTTTCTCATGAAGAAATGGCTACGGTGTTGATAGACTGGGAGAGCTTCATAAATTCTCAGCCATTAACATGTTTCAGAGCATGAATCCTTACGACCGATTTCTCCATCTATGTTCTTACAAGGCGTTCATGAGTGCAATGTTCTAGATATTGATACTGTGGAACAAAGGTCATTAAATAGATGACTTAAGTATAAACAAGCATTACAGAAGAATTTACGAAACAGATTCAGATCTGAGTATATAGGGTTATTAGTACAAAAATCGAAAAAAGGAATTATACCCCCGATTAAGATTGGTCAAGTAATGTTAGTAGGAACCGATAATTGTAAACGAATTGTATGGCCTCTGGGAAAAGTAACTGAAATCATATCTGGAAAGGATAAAGAGGCAAGTTTGGTGCGAGTAAAAACTTCTCATTCTACTTTGTTACGCTCTATGCAGAGGATTTATCCTTTAAAAATCAATTCAAACGGAGATATTACCAATCTTTTACCCTCTTGATACAGTCATCTCTGGTACAAGGGACTTAGTAATGCTTCAAATGAAACTTTATAGTCGAAGGTTGCAAATGAGCCTATAAATAGCACGTTTTGGAAGAAAAGTAAAAAATATCTGAAAGATTGGATTTATAAACGTTTCTGAATTGTACTCAATTCAGGGTGGGAGAATGTTGCGTCCATGGACCTCTTTAGGAAAAATAAAATTTAAAAGCAAGATTGATTATAAAATACATTCTGATACAATTTGACATTATAAAATACATTCTGATACAATTTGACATTATAAAATACATTCTGATAATAATAATTACATTCAGTAAGCTTAAGGTAAATTTATATTGCTAAGATGCATTTAATTTAATGTTTTATCGTCTGTCTTATTTTGATATCCAAATAGAATATTATTGTCTATTTCAATAATTTATCGTTTGCTCTTTTATTTTAATACGTAATTTAATAGTTGATTTTTGTTGTAGAATCGTATGTTTTATCCTTTTTGTTGTTAACATTGGCAACAGTGTAATTTTGGAGAAGAAAATAAATATCTTTGATATAATGTCGCATTTTTTTTTGTGTGAAGAGTTTATATTATTATTTCTAAGGAATTTCGTATTTTTTAAAACGTTTCTGAAACTGGAATATTAACATTTTGATAATATTAGTATTTCTAATGAATTCCGTAGTTTTTTAAAAGATTTTTGAGAATGGAATAACAACCACATTGACTTGAAGCAGCATAGAATGAGTTGACCGTTTCTGTTATACAAGCCTAGTTCGACTCCATGACTAATCGGGTAAATTTTATACATACCTCGTTTTAGCTGCCAGAGGTGGCAGCTGCTTCTACTAATTTCGCACCCCTGTAAACCCCAAACAGCTTGCAAGTGTATTCATTTTGTCTTCCTGCCGTACTGTTTACGTACAATAAATACCATTTTTTGTATTTACTTCCCTTTGTATTTACTATCCTTCAATTTTAATTACCAGCAGTGCGTGAATATATGTATATATATATATATATATATATATATATATATATA